>JBAMAV010001704.1:0-82564 GCA_037043315.1 Amiota communis | reverse complement strand
CTTATTACTGTTCACATTTTTAACATTGTACAAAATTTCGTTGCTTCTCACGAAATTGATGATCGTTTCCTCGTCCTCTTCAGTAAATTTATATTTTGTTGACATTTTTAATTAATAATTTGTTTTAACGAAGAGCAATCAAAACAAAAGGTAAAAACGGCACCGAAAAGAAGTCAAAAGTACTTGTTTCTAGTACTGAAATCTGGTGCCTTGCTTCATGCAACCTGGCCGCACTGTTTTCCCAATGCAACTCTGCTTTTTTCGTTTTCTGGTACAAATGTACTGGAATCTGGTCCTATTGCCGTTTTTGGTCTATGCGACACCACGCCATAAGTTGAAGCTAACCAGTGCTGGGAAAATTCTGGCAGAGTGGCCAAGTTTTTGTTAGTGTTTCCAAGTTTTTTTGCATTTTTTCGTCTTAGCATCAGTAGACAGCTGATGGCGGCACTTAACATTTTTAAGTAATATGCAAATTGTTAATTTTATTTTATAATTTTAATAAAATAAGTATCATGAATAAAAAGGGGACTGCAAGAACTATGTGCATACATTGCAAAATGTTCTTAATCATATATTTCTCACAAATTTTCATTTGTAATTTTGTCACAGTGCGTGCAAAGTTCCTTGTGTGTGTAAAATGCCCAAGTCACACCAAATAAAGCGAAAAATTTTGAAGCTGCAGCTCACACACAACTTTCGATTTTTATGAACAGCTGTTTTTGTTTACCAACAACAGCCAATTAACAATAATAGTCAACGCCAACTAGTCTGGCATGCAAACTACGACCAACGTCGTCCGAATTTAACACCACCCAACACCAACTCTAAGCTTTCCAGAGAATTTCAGCAAGGCAGGTTACAGGATCAGCAACGCTATCAACAGCAACATCCCACTTCTCTCGAGTGGTCAGGTCTAAGTCCCTGAATTACCCGACGTCGACAGTCGGCCAAGGATCACTCATTCCAGCCGCGAGGCTGCAGGTATGTACGCATGCCTACCTTTTTTCCAGAGGGGATCAGATGTTACCAGCTCGTCTGCTTAAAATCATCTTAGTCGGGTTCTGTTCCGTGTGTAGTAAGAGTATTGGTAAGAGTTCTGCTTCTGTTCAATGTTCTAACTGTATGGAATGGTGTCATCTGTAGATTTGATCTGGGTTAAAATCAATGACGGATCGGTCGGCACATTATATAGCTCCTTGTTGTGCTCAACCTCAAGGTCCTGTATTTCAGCCGAGGCCACAACCGCCAACACCTTTGGTGGCCCCGCAAAGTATGAGTTGCAGTTCTGTTTCTCGTATAGAGCGGTTATGTCCAATCTGTGAAAATGTGATTCAACGCAATATTGTCTCTGTTGAGTGCAATAGTTGCCATGGGTTGTGTCATATGAGGCGTTGTGCTGGCCTTAGATTCAGAAGGGATTAGTATAATGACTTTATAGCGCAATGTTGTAGGTCTCAAACCGATCGTGCTTCACGAAATTCCATCCGATCATTGTCACCACCTGTAACCAACCGAACATTGTCGCCTCTACCATCTCCTCCGCAAATACTGTCATCACCGCGTGCTCGTATCCCAGCGTCGTCTCATCTGTGTGGTTTTTTAGGATCATGCAGTTGAATTGCAATGGGCTGCGTGGGAAGACTGTAGAGATTGCTGACTATATGGTTCGGAACGAAATTTAGATAGCAGCGATCCAGAAGACTAAGTTAACTAGTTCATATGGTCTGTCGTCGCTTGCGGACTATTTTTTAGTTGGGCAAGACAGAAGTAGGATTAGTGGGGGTGGTCTGGCTTTCATTGTTCATCGCATGATGAATTTAAGACCTTTTTCCCTACCTTCTATTGGTCCCTTCGATATATTCTTAGATACTCAATGCCTGGCAATAAAGTTCGGCGATGTTGAAATTGAGCTAGTGAACGTGTATGTTCCCCCGGTGAACAGTTGTAGTCCAGGCTATCATCCAGTGTAGGGTAATGTGCTTCAAGGTGATCACCGTATCATCTTAGGTGATCTGAATGCACATCATGAACTTTGGTTCTGCCCACTGGGTAATGATCATCGTGGTGTAAACAATGCAGATCAAATCGATGGACCCGATTTTAGCGTAATCAATGAAGATTCTGCTACCCGGATGAGTCTTTTAGCATTTTGCGTGTGATCTGTTGACGTTGCTTTGAGTTCTGACTATGTGCCGATTCTGATTGATGTATCTTAGCCTGACGATTTTGTCACTTGTGATAGTCGGGTTTATATCAATCATGAAAAGGCTAATTGGGAAGAATTTGAGGCGTCCATAGAACGAACCCTAAGTCGCTTTCCTTTTCCCAATGGTACAAGATTGGGGGAGAATGCTTTTATACGCGATCATTAAAGCTGCTTAGAGGCATATTCCAGCAAGTAAATTCCCTCTTTTAAGACCGAATTTTCCGTTGGATGCGTCTCGATTGGCAAATTTACGTGATCAGATGCGGGCTACTAACCCAAGTGATGAACGCCTAGCGGAGATGAACATTGAGACTGCAAAACTTGTCTCGGATCATCGTAGAGCGAAATGTTGTTATAACTGCGATTCGTAACGCAAAGCCTTCTAAGGCCCTCTGACCAGATGGTGTTTCGATGCTTATGCTCAAACATTTAGGACCAGTAGTGATATCGTGCCTCACTAAGCTTTTTAATTCTTCCATGAGCCAACTTGTTGTCCCTGACGTATGGAAGACAGCGAGAGTAATTCCTCTCCTGAATTCGGAGACTGATGCAGATTTAGATAGTTCGTACAGACCTATTTCTCTTCTTTCTCTAAAGTTCTGGAGTCGTTGATTCTTCCAAAAATGACAGATCAGGTCACTATTACGGATCACCAGCATTGTTTCAGGAAGGGGCACAGCACTACCTCGGCATTACGAGAGGTTACTTACTGGCGAAAGCCTTTGACAGCCTTTACAGCAAGATCTTTTTGATACCACACTGAGCGCTAACACCAAACGCTGGCTAATAAACTACCTTCATGGTAGAGAGGCATTTGTTGAGTTCAGAGGTATGAGATCGAGGTTTAGCAAGCTAAAAATGGGAGTTCCTCAAGGATGTTTTCTATCGCCATTGCTTTTTAACTTCCTGGACTAAGGAAGTAACGATGGATCTGAACATTTTTGTTGAGGGCTTAAGGGTTCCCAAATCACCCCATCCGAAAATTCTTGTTTTTACATTTGATAGCTTGCTCACTTTCTCCACACACGAAAATAACACCTTCAGTCGTGTGATGAAGAGGAATAAAGTGCTCAAGGCCCTAGCAGAAACTTCCTGGGGAAAGGAGAAGGAGGTTTTAAACACCACTTATAAAGCTATAGGAGGTTCAGTTCTTAATTATGCTGCTCCTGTTTGGACTCCTTTCCTCAGTGATACTCAATGGAGACACCTGCAAGTCAGCCAAAATAATGGCCTGAGAACTGTGATCGATTGCTTCTAGATAGCCAGTATAAACCTTCCACCAGGAAGCAAAAACATTATCAGTTCGCCAACATAGTGAATTGCTTGCTTTCTGTTGGCTTCATATATAAGTGCGCATCCCAACTTCCTCACAGACAAGGAGACATAGACTTTTTATTAGGCAACACTCCTGGTATTGGTCGTGATGAATTAAATCGAAGGGAATTTGAAAATGCTATTGAGTCACACCAGAACAATGTTGTACTGGAGGCCTTCATCCACCTGTTGATGATAGCGAGAGGTCACTTCCTCGTAGTACTCGGACCACCATAGCTCAGTTAAGGTCGGGTTGGTCTCTTATCCTCTGCTCTACCCATTTAATTTCTTACTTGACTAACTTATTTTTAACATAATTTTAATTAATTTATTTAATTCTTATTTTTCAATTTTATTATTATAACTTTGGTGCACACTAATTCTCTGTTTTCTTTTTACCTTTTCTTTATCCTTTTGCATGCGTACCTCTATTTGCAGCCCCCTTGCTGTTACAACAACAACAACATCCCAATCAAACACCATTGCAACCAACTAGGTATTACCCAAATAAACGTTCTAGAGAAGGTACTGATGGACCTCCGAAAATGAAATTAGAATCGATTCAAATGATTACGAACAAGAAATGCCACCAATTAATTTCCGAATTGAAAATTTTCATTTTGAAAGCCTATCTACAGTACAATACGTATCTATTACATTCAATAATAAAAAATGCCGTTATCTGATAGATACAGGAAGTAGCATTAATTTAATGACTAAAAACTTTTTTAACCTAACTACATGTTTTAAATCAATTAAATTGACCCCAGGAATTCAAAACCCGCGAGAAATTTGCACCATTCACTATTATGTAGCAGAAAATAAAAATTATTTTATAGCCTACTCAAACCAATATAAAAGCTGCTTATCCTGTAAGAATTCTACAACAACAACAGGCAAATTTTCTAATTTCAGAGTTGTTTTTGTTTAGCTTCAGTTCAGCTTCTAAAGATAAAGTGAAACTGAAGCTAACCAGGGCTGGGAAAATTTTGCCAGTGTGGCCAAATTTTTGTTAGTGTTTCCAAGTTTTGTTGCATTTTTCCGTCTTGGCATCAGTAAACAGCTGATGACGGCACTTAACATTTTTAAGTGATATGCAAATTGTTAATTTTATTTTATAATTTTAATAAAATAAGTATCATAAATAAAAAGGGGACTGCAAGAATTATCTGCATATATTGCAAAATGTTTTAGGTCATGAATTTCTCACAAATTCCTTGTAAGTGTATAACATAACAAAAAACAGCTGTTCATAAAAAGCGAAAGTGGTGTGTGAACGGTAGCTTAAAAATTTTTCGTTTTTTTTGTGTGACTTGGGCATTACATGTATTGATTTATATTCTAAATTTATGAAAGTAGTAAACACGCAAACCAGAGACTGGTTAGAAACAAAAAGAGCATTATTACAAGTATTTACGCAAATGGGCAAACCAGAAAAACTTAAGGCTGACAGAAACCCTGCTTTTGCCAGTAATTCAATAAAACAATGGTTGAAAGCAGAAAACGTAGACTTAGTAGTAGTAACGACAAAACAGAAGTATCGGATATTAAGCGGCTTCATAAAACCCTTAATGAACGAATAAGAGTCCTAAACAAAGTCAACTTGTTTAACGTGAACACCTGTCGTAGAGACTTAATATCACGGTGCTGAGCACAGGGATTGCTAAACGTCAATCAACGTCCTCTTGGATATATATCCGCAAGAACTAATCTCAAGCCATACTTATTTTGGTCGTATGACTCATTCTCGGGTTAGGAACAAGGCCTATCTAAGCTTCTGCTACTCTACGGGTCCCAACACCCGGTTGTATATGCAACTCCACGTCGTGCTCACACTCTACTCGCATTTGAGTACAGCCACATTCAGCACGATACTCCCATAAAGGGGCCTTCCCCGCTGGCCACGGCTCCTGACCACCCGTGGTACCAGAAAAAAAGCCAATGGTCAGACTTCGCACCCGAGGTACTACCAATTTGAACCCCAACTAATTCGTGGGTTGGTGTCCCAAAAATCACACATAGCTCACTGGAATAGTATGGAGGCATAACCCACAGATGGCATAGTATACACTATATTCATAGATATAGCGTTCTCACAGTGCGGAGCGAGGTCTATTCCTACCTCTTCTGCCAAGGCAGCACTCATTAGATCAAAGAACAAAACGAATTATGTCCCCACTGTCTCAAGGACTTAAGCGAATGGATCGTAGGCTGAGACCGCTACTATTCCAAACGCCCGTTTTACCAGAAAAAGTATCTCTGCTCAGGTAACGTGACAAAGTCACTACCAGTACAATCCATGAAGCTCAGGACTGGTTCCGTCCAGACAACACTAATCCTACCTCGTACTCACACTTAAAACAGGTTACAAGCGGACGACGCCTAATAAATACTGCAAGTGCAAACTCATTCAATCTTCTAACACTATCCCTACTGGAGAGCACCTGTCTTAAATCATAAACCGAAAAACATTCTGGAAGTATTTCCGTTGTTTGAACACTTTTCCATCGATCATTGTCAAATAGAATTCAACATTTTTTACCTCAACTCGAACTTAGTCTGCTGATTCCTTTTCAAAAATTATTTTAATCGGTCTGCAGCAAAAGCGAGTTTATCAATTGTTCCAGTTTCGGGAATACTAAAACGTTGCCAGTATGTAAGTGTCCACTGCTACCATCACAACCTCATTTATATATTGCTTTTATACAATCATTGTTATTACAGTCGCTGGGATAACATTCCATTTTGTTTTTCACTGAAACATCATAGCTCAGGTAAATGTTTGCATTTCGTTCTTTGTCATCATATTGCATCATTTTATATAAATGTGTTGTGCAGCCTCCATCTAAAAAGAGTGCTAAAGATTCCTCAGGTGTATAGGGAATATGAACTTTAGCCTCTGAGTCCACAACTTTAAGAATTTTTGAAGCATTATCTGAATGGGAGCCCAACTTTGAAAAAACCTGGGAAACGCTTCTTTTCCCAGCGTTAAAAAGACTAACGCGCATTGTTGCGATTAGCTCTTCCTGCGAGGCCTTACTAATGATAGATGAAACTTTTTTTACTTGAGTCTTAGTTGTGCACTCCGAAAAAGGCTTAACTGGACGTCGATTAAATGTTGGTTCAGGGAAAATCAGATTACCTTGTAACCACTCATTGTTTCGTTTTTCAAACAATGACAGCATCCTATTACTACTTTTCCAATTATACACCAATTTATTGCCAAAGTTTCTTAGTTGTTTTTGTTTTTTGCTATATATTGTTGCATAGATAATATTCGAAAACACATGATTTTTAATCGCCAAAAATTTCTTCGTATGTACTTTTTCGCTGTGCCAAACTGCAAAAAGGGTGCGATTTGAGATTGACATGGTAACCTGAAAATCGCAAAAATCGAAAAGTAGCAAATACCTGCAGCTAATTTTATAACTGAACATAGACCAAGCTAACAAACAAAACAAACGCTAGTCCGAATCCAATCGAACGAACCTAACTTCCATTCCACGGAAAACTGGGTTACACCAGCGAAAACACTCTACATGGAACGACTTTTTGCACTGCGATTTGCCACTACACAGGTCACAAACACTTTTTTTTTAATTAATACATACCAAGTACTTTCGAAAAAAAAACTTTAATTCAATTCAAAAATGGAAGAAAGAATGTTTGTCTAAAATCACTTTGTACTGCAAGAAGGCGAGAAAATATTTGATGCATTTGCTTAAACATATGGTAGCTTTGAAAGCTCACAGATGGGCGAATATTGAGAATGAAAATGAGAAAATGTAATACTCTGCACGCTCCTCCGGGTTTCATCCAACCTTCCTTTCTCAGCATCACTAAATTCTCTTTTTTCTAATAAGAACATTAATTTAAATGGGTGTTTGTATGGGAGGTACCCCTCCTGGTAAGCCTAGGATCATGAAATTTACATGGTTAATGAATATCAATCAGATACTTTTATTGTCCAATTCAAAAATCAGTTTGATACGTCAAACAACAAAAATCTCGTGAAGAGTATAAATATGCAAAAAATCGGTTGGTTTATCGACTAACGCAAAATCGAAAAATGTTGGCGAGATTCGAAAAATTCAAATTTGGCTCAAGCGCCGCCAGATCAGCATTTCTCCCAGTGTGAGTCGGTAGGATAACCGAAGTAAATGGTAACGTGCATTAAATAAAAAAAGTTCGATCTATCATCCTTTGACTGGTCGTAGTACCCAAATAAGTGGAGTGTGTGCATAACTTATATTGCCGTTCAAATTAAGGTTATCCGCAAAAAAAACTTACCCAAAAGCCTCTGTTCAATAAAACGTCGGCGCAACAAAAACACGAAACTACTTACTCAAATTCAATTAAAAGTCATTGTTTAAATCAAACGTCAGTGCAACAAAACGAAAATTAAATAAACTTTCGCAAAATCAAGTCGCTTTTCAATAAAACGTCGGCGCAACAAAAACACAATAATACTTGCTCAGATTCAATTAAAAGTCGCTGTTATTAGCCTTGTCAGACTAAGAAAAAAAAAAACAGCCGTGTCCGATGTACCACGGACAAAAATTTCGCTGCCTTTTGTTTCGTTGTTTTCTTTCGCTTCTATCGTGTGTTATTAGCTGTTAGTTTGGAAAGTGGTATAGTTTGGAAAGTGGTATAGGTCCACTTTTTCATGTTTCGAGATATTTAATGGTTCGCGTTTGAATTAATTTAAAAATATTGGCAAACGTAAATCAATTATGTATTATAATATACAATAAAGTAAAAAAATAATTGAAAATGATAATACAAAAAAACATGCTGATTCTTAAGTTTCTAAGGTTTTATACCTTTCGTACATTATGGATCTTTAGTTATGGCATTAATAAAGGCGTGGTAAAAAATTTAAACAAAACCAACAAATATAACACACACAATACTCTCTTCTAGAAACTCTTAAATGCTGAATTGGTATTTCTTTAAATGTAGTAGGAGTCTAAAATCCAATGGAGTCTAGAAGTAAATTTTTAGGCTACCATAGAATATATTTTAATCATAGATCATAATTTATAATTATAATCTTAGTTCTAAGTAATAAAAATTCAATAAATGCTCCGGTGTAACAAAGAAAAAAATTTTTGTGTTAGAAAATTAACTCTAGTTTTTACATACTTTTCTTCTTGGGTGATACATTCATTCCAAACAGAAATGTAAACAACGTGCTCCGCGATGGAACACACACCAGCGTACGAAAAGAAAAATGAAGAGAAATGAGAAAAGGTTTGTTTGTAACGACAGTCGCACAATGTTTAAGCAAGCCAGACACAACCATCAGAGAGCAAAGAAGAATCGACGATAAGTCCAAACACCGAGAATGATAATGTAAATCATGACTAAACAGCTTAAAAATTCTACAACAACAACATGCAAATTTTCAAATTTTAGGGTTGCTGGCGCAGTTCCAAAGATCTAGCTAATGGCACAGTGTCGCATAGACTAGAAGCGGCACCAGAACCAGATTCTAGTAACGATTTTCTGGCACCGTTTTTTTGCTAGTCTGTTTCTGGTGATGTGAGACTGTGCTACATAGAACAGAACCAGAAATGCTTATTACTGTTCACATTTTTAACATTGTACAAAATTTCGTTGCTTCTCACGAAATTGATGATCGTTTCCTCGTCCTCTTCAGTAAATTTATATTTTGTTGACATTTTTAATTAATAATTTGTTTTAACGAAGAGCAATCAAAACAAAAAGTAAAAACGGCACCGAAAAGAAGTCAAAAGTACTTGTTTCTAGTACTGAAATCTGGTGCCTTGCTTCATGCAACCTGGCCGCACTGTTTTCCCAATGCAACTCTGCTTTTTTCGTTTTCTGGTACAAATGTACTGGAATCTGGTCCTATTGCCGTTTTTGGTCTATGCGACACCACGCCATAAGTTGAAGCTAACCAGTGCTGGGAAAATTCTGGCAGAGTGGCCAAGTTTTTGTTAGTGTTTCCAAGTTTTTTTGCATTTTTTCGTCTTAGCATCAGTAGACAGCTGATGGCGGCACTTAACATTTTTAAGTAATATGCAAATTGTTAATTTTATTTTATAATTTTAATAAAATAAGTATCATGAATAAAAAGGGGACTGCAAGAACTATGTGCATACATTGCAAAATGTTCTTAATCATATATTTCTCACAAATTTTCATTTGTAATTTTGTCACAGTGCGTGCAAAGTTCCTTGTGTGTGTAAAATGCCCAAGTCACACCAAATAAAGCGAAAAATTTTGAAGCTGCAGCTCACACACAACTTTCGATTTTTATGAACAGCTGTTTTTGTTTACCAACAACAGCCAATTAACAATAATAGTCAACGCCAACTAGTCTGGCATGCAAACTACGACCAACGTCGCCCGAATTTAACACCACCCAACACCAACTCTAAGCTTTCCAGAGAATTTCAGCAAGGCAGGTTACAGGATCAGCAACGCTATCAACAGCAACATCCCACTTCTCTCGAGTGGTCAGGTCTAAGTCCCTGAATTACCCGACGTCGACAGTCGGCCAAGGATCACTCATTCCAGCCGCGAGGCTGCAGGTATGTACGCATGCCTACCTTTTTTCCAGAGGGGATCAGATGTTACCAGCTCGTCTGCTTAAAATCATCTTAGTCGGGTTCTGTTCCGTGTGCAGTAAGAGTATTGGTAAGAGTTCTGCTTCTGTTCAATGTTCTAACTGTATGGAATGGTGTCATCTGTAGATTTGATCTGGGTTAAAATCAATGACGGACCGGTCGGCACATTATATAGCTCCTTGTTGTGCTCAACCTCAAGGTCCTGTATTTCAGCCGAGGCCACAACCGCCAACACCTTTGGTGGCCCCGCAAAGTATGAGTTGCAGTTCTGTTTCTCGTATAGAGCGGTTATGTCCAATCTGTGAAAATGTGATTCAACGCAATATTGTCTCTGTTGAGTGCAATAGTTGCCATGGGTTGTGTCATATGAGGCGTTGTGCTGGCCTTAGATTCAGAAGGGATTAGTATAATGACTTTATAGCGCAATGTTGTAGGTCTCAAACCGATCGTGCTTCACGAAATTCCATCCGATCATTGTCACCACCTGTAACCAACCGAACATTGTCGCCTCTACCATCTCCTCCGCAAATACTGTCATCACCGCGTGCTCGTATCCTAGCGTCGTCTCATCTGTGTGGTTTTTTAGGATCATGCAGTTGAATTGCAATGGGCTGCGTGGGAAGACTGTAGAGATTGCTGACTATATGGTTCGGAACGAAATTTAGATAGCAGCGATCCAGAAGACTAAGTTAACTAGTTCATATGGTCTGTCGTCGCTTGCGGACTATTTTTTAGTTGGGCAAGACAGAAGTAGGATTAGTGGGGGTGGTCTGGCTTTCATTGTTCATCGCATGATGAATTTTAGACCTTTTTCCCTACCTTCTATTGGTCCCTTCGATATATTCTTAGATACTCAATGCCTGGCAATAAAGTCCGGCGATGTTGAAATTGAGCTAGTGAACGTGTATGTTCCCCCGGTGAACAGTTGTAGTCCAGGCTATCATCCAGTGTAGGGTAATGTGCTTCAAGGTGATCACCGTATCATCTTAGGTGATCTGAATGCACATCATGAACTTTGGTTCTGCCCACTGGGTAATGATCATCGTGGTGTAAACAATGCAGATCAAATCGATGGACCCGATTTTAGCGTAATCAATGAAGATTCTGCTACCCGGATGAGTCTTTTAGCATTTTGCGTGTGATCTGTTGACGTTGCTTTGAGTTCTGACTATGTGCCGATTCTGATTGATGTATCTTAGCCTGACGATTTTGTCACTTGTGATAGTCGGGTTTATATCAATCATGAAAAGGCTAATTGGGAAGAATTTGAGGCGTCCATAGAACGAACCCTAAGTCGCTTTCCTTTTCCCAATGGTACAAGATTGGGGGAGAATGCTTTTATACGCGATCATTAAAGCTGCTTAGAGGCATATTCCAGCAAGTAAATTCCCTCTTTTAAGACCGAATTTTCCGTTGGATGCGTCTCGATTGGCAAATTTACGTGATCAGATGCGGGCTACTAACCCAAGTGATGAACGCCTAGCGGAGATGAACATTGAGATTGCAAAACTTGTCTCGGATCATCGTAGAGCGAAATGTTGTTATAACTGCGATTCGTAACGCAAAGCCTTCTAAGGCCCTCTGACCAGATGGTGTTTCGATGCTTATGCTCAAACATTTAGGACCAGTAGTGATATCGTGCCTCACTAAGCTTTTTAATTCTTCCATGAGCCAACTTGTTGTCCCTGACGTATGGAAGACAGCGAGAGTAATTCCTCTCCTGAATTCGGAGACTGATGCAGATTTAGATAGTTCGTACAGACCTATTTCTCTTCTTTCTCTAAAGTTCTGGAGTCGTTGATTCTTCCAAAAATGACAGATCAGGTCACTATTACGGATCACCAGCATTGTTTCAGGAAGGGGCACAGCACTACCTCGGCATTACGAGAGGTTACTTACTGGCGAAAGCCTTTGACAGCCTTTACAGCAAGATCTTTTTGATACCACACTGAGCGCTAACACCAAACGCTGGCTAATAAACTACCTTCATGGTAGAGAGGCATTTGTTGAGTTCAGAGGTATGAGATCGAGGTTTAGCAAGCTAAAAATGGGAGTTCCTCAAGGATGTTTTCTATCGCCATTGCTTTTTAACTTCCTGGACTAAGGAAGTAACGATGGATCTGAACATTTTTGTTGAGGGCTTAAGGGTTCCCAAATCACCCCATCCGAAAATTCTTGTTTTTACATTTGATAGCTTGCTCACTTTCTCCACACACGAAAATAACACCTTCAGTCGTGTGATGAAGAGGAATAAAGTGCTCAAGGCCCTAGCAGAAACTTCCTGGGGAAAGGAGAAGGAGGTTTTAAACACCACTTATAAAGCTATAGGAGGTTCAGTTCTTAATTATGCTGCTCCTGTTTGGACTCCTTTCCTCAGTGATACTCAATGGAGACACCTGCAAGTCAGCCAAAATAATGGCCTGAGAACTGTGATCGATTGCTTCTAGATAGCCAGTATAAACCTTCCACCAGGAAGCAAAAACATTATCAGTTCGCCAACATAGTGAATTGCTTAGCAGTTTCTGTTGGCTTCATATATAAGTGCGCATCCCAACTTCCTCACAGACAAGGAGACATAGACTTTTTATTAGGCAACACTCCTGGTATTGGTCGTGATGAATTAAATCGAAGGGAATTTGAAAATGCTATTGAGTCACACCAGAACAATGTTGTACTAGGAGGCCTTCATCCACCTGTTGATGATAGCGAGAGGTCACTTCCTCGTAGTACTCGGACCACCATAGCTCAGTTAAGGTCGGGTTGGTCTCTTATCCTCTGCTCTACCCATTTAATTTCTTACTTGACTTACTTATTTTTAACGTAATTTTAATTATTTTATTTAGTTCTTATTTTTCAATTTTATTTTTATAACTTTGGTATTTCCTTTTTACATTTTCCCTATCCTTTTGCATGCATACCTCTATTTGCAGCCCCCTTGCTGTTACAACAATAGCAACATCCCAATCAAACACCATTGCAACCAACTAGGTATTACCCAAATAAACGTTCTAGAGAAGGAACTGATGGACCTCAGAAAAAAGAAGTAGAATAACATCAGATCGATTCAAATAATTACAAACAAGAAATGCAACTAGTTAATTTCCAAATTGAAAATTTTCATTTTGAAAGCCTATCTACAGTACAATACGTAACTATTACATTCAATATTAAAAAATGCCGTTGTCTGATAAATACGGGAAGAAGCATTAATTTAATGACTGAAAACTTTCTTAACCTAACTACATGTTATCAACCAATTAAATTCATAGAATATAGATTATTATGTAGAAGAAAATAAAAATTATCTTATAGCCTAGTCAGACCAAGAAAAAAGCTGCTTTTCCTGTGAGCAGCTTCAGAATTCTACAAAAACAACAGTCAAATTTTCATATTTCAGAGTTGCTTTTGTTTAGCTTCAGTTCAGCTTCTAAAGAAAAAGTGAAGCTGAAGCTAACCAGGGCTGGGAAAATTTTGCCAGTGTGGCCAAGTTTTTGTTAGTGTTTCCAAGTTTTGTTGCATTTTTCCGTCTTGGCATCAGTAAACAGCTGATGACGGCACTTAACATTTTTAAGTGATATGCAAATTGTTAATTTTATTTTATAATCTTAATAAAATAAGTATCATAAATAAAAAGGGGACTGCAAGAATAATGTGCATAAATTGCAAAATGTTCTAAGTCATGTATTTCTCACAAATTTTCAGTTTTAATTTTGTCACCGTGCGCGCAAAGCTCCTTGTGTGTGTATAACATAACAAAAAAACAGCTGTTCATAAAAAGCGAAAGTGGTGTGTGAACGGTAGCTTAAAAATTTTTCGTTTTTTTTGTGTGACTTGGGCATTACATGTATTGATTTATATTCTAAATTTATGAAAGTAGTAAACACGCAAACCACAGACTGGTTAGAAACAAAAAGAGCATTATTACAAGTATTTACGCAAATGGGCAAACCAGAAAAACTTAAGGCTGACAGAAACCCTGCTTTTGCCAGTAATTCAATAAAACAATGGTTGAAAACAGAAAATGTAGACTTAGTAGTAGCAACGACAAAAACAGAAGTATCGGATATTAAGCGATTTCATAAAACCCTTAATGAACGAATAAGAGTCGAAAACAAAGTCAATTTGCTTGATGTGAACACCTGTCGTAGAGACTTAATATCACGGTGCTGAGCACAGGGATTGCTAAACGTCAATCAACGTCCCCTTGGATATATATCCGCAAGTACTTATCTCAAGCCATACGTATTTTGGTCGTATGACTCATTCTCGGGTTAGGAACAAGGCCTATCTAAGCTTCTGCTACTCTATGGGTCCCAGCACCCGGTTGTATAATGCAACTCCATGTCGTGCTCACACTCTACCCGCATTTGAGTACAACCACAGTCACCACGATACTCCCATAAAGGGGCCTTCTCCGCTGGCCAAGGGTTCCTGCCCACCCGTGGTACCAGAAAAAAGCCTCTGGTCAGACTTCGCACCCGAGGTACTACCAATTTGAACCCCAACTAATTCGTAGGTTGGTGTCCCAAAAATCGCACATAGCTCACTGGAGTAGATTGCAGGCAGAGCTCACAGATGGCACAGTATACACTATATTCATGGATATAGCTTTCTCATAGTGAGGAGCGAGGTCTATTCCTACCTCTTCTGCCAAAGCAGCACTCCGTAGATCAAAGAACAAAACGACTTAATATCACGGTGCTGAGCACAGGGATTGCTAAACGTCAATCAACGTCCCCTTGGATATATATCCGCAAGTACTTATCTCAAGCCATACGTATTTTGGTCGTATGACTCATTCTCGGGTTAGGAACAAGGCCTATCTAAGCTTCTGCTACTCTATGGGTCCCAGCACCCGGTTGTATAATGCAACTTCATGTCGTGCTCACACTCTACCCGCATTTGAGTACAACCACAGTCACCACGATACTCCCATAAAGGGGCCTTCTCCGCTGGCCAAGGTTTCCTGCCCACCCGTGGTACCAGAAAAAAGCCTCTGGTCAGACTTCGCACCCGAGGTACTACCAATTTGAACCCCAACTAATTCGTAGGTTGGTGTCCCAAAAATCGCACATAGCTCACTGGAGTAGATTGCAGGCAGAGCTCACAGATGGCACAGTATACACTATATTCATGGATATAGCTTTCTCATAGTGAGGAGCGAGGTCTATTCCTACCTCTTCTGCCAAGGCAGCACTTATTAGATCAAAGAACAAAACGAACTTTGTCCCCACTGACACAAGGACTGACCGCTACTATTACAAACGCCCGTTTTACCAAAAAAAAACACCTCTGGTCAGGTAGCGTGACAAAATCACTACCAGTACAACTCCATGAAGCTCAGGGACTGGTGCCCTCCAGACAACACTAATCCCACCTCATACTCACACTTAAAACAGGTTACAAGCGGACGACGCCTAATAAATACTGTAAGTGCAAACTCATTCAATCTCCTAACACTATCCCTACTGGAGAGCGCCTGTCTTAAATCATAAACAGAAAAACATTCTGGAAGTATTTCCGTTGTTTGTGTTACCTGCACCCACCATTGGAATGTCCGCCAAAATAGCAATCATGTATTCTTAAGTATTTTTGTTTTTCGTGCTTGAATAATTTCTTTATCCTTTCCGCGAACATGCCGCTTTTTTATTGGCTATCTGTAGGCGATATGGATAATGCACTTGAAACACCGTATCCATGCATGGAGTGTCGATAGTCCAAACTTATATAAATGTTCCTGTGACTGTCTCAACCGAATCAAGTTCAGATCATTCATAATTTTCAGAGTCGCACCACAAATTCCGCAAGATAGTGACGATGCCTCTGCAATGGCATTGAACACTTTTCCATCGATCATTGTCACATAAAATTCAACATTTTTTACCTCAACTCGAACTTAGTCTGCTGATTTCTTTTAAAAAATTATTTTAATCGGTCTGCAGCAAAAGCGAGTTTATCAATTGTTCCAGTTTCGGGAATACTAAAACGTTACCAGTATGTAGAGTGTCCACTGCTACCATCACAGCCCCATTTATGTATTGCTTTTATACAATCATTGTTATTACAGTCGCTGGGATAACATTCCTTTTTGTTTTTCACTGAAAGATCATAGCTCAGGTAAATGTTTGCATTTCGTTCTTTGGCATCATATTGCATCATTTTATAAAAATGTGTTGTGCAGCCTCCATCTAAAAAGAGTGCTAAAGATTCCTCAGGTGTATAGGGAATATGAACTTTAGCCTCTGAGTCCACAACTTTAAGAATTTTTGAAGCTTTATCTGAATCGGAGCCCAACTTTGAAAAAAACTGGGAAACGCTTCTTTTCCCAGCGTTAAAAAGACTAACGCGCATTGCTACGATTAGCTCTTCCTGCGAGGCCTTACTAATGATAGATGAAACTTTTTTTACTTGAGTCTTAGTTGTGCACTCCGAAAAAGGCTTAACTGGACATCGATTAAATGTTGATTCAGGGAAAAACAGATTACCTTGTAACCACTCATTGTTTCGTTTTTCAAACAATGTCAGCATCCTATTACTACTTTTCCAATTATACACCAATTTATTGCCAAAGTTTCTTAGTTGTTTTTGTTTTTTGCTATATTTTGTTGCATCGATACTATTCGAAAACACATGATTTTTAATCGCCAAAAATTTCTTCGTATGTACTTTTTCGCTGTGCCAAACTGCAAAGAGGGTGCGATTTGAGACTGACATGGTAACCTGAAAATCGCAAAAATCGAAAAGTAGCATAAACCTGCAGCTAATTTTATAACTGAACATAGACCATGCTAACAAACAAAACAAACGCTAGTCCGAATCCAATCGAACGAACCTAACTTCCATTCCACGGAAAACTGGGTTACACCAGCGAAAACACTCTACATGGAACGACTTTTTCCACTACGATTTGCCACTACACAGGTCACAAACACTTTTTTTTATTTAATACATACCAAGTACTTTCGAAAAAAAACTTTAATTCAATTCAAAAATGGAAGAAAGAATGTTTGTCTTAAATCACTTTGCACTGCAAGAAGGCGAGAAAATATTTGATGCATTTGCTTAAACATATGGTAGCTTTGAAAGCTCACAGATGGGCGAATATTGAGAATGAAAATGAGAAAATGTAATACTCTTCACGCTCCTCCGGGTTTCATCCAACCTTCCTTTCTCAGCATCACTAAATTCTCTTTTTTCTAATAACAACATTAATTTAAATGGGTGTTTGTATGGGAGGTACCCCTCCTGGTAAGCGTAGGATCATGAAATTTACATGGTTAATGAATATCAATCAGATACTTATATTGTCCAATTCAAAAATCAGTTTGATACGTCAAACAACAAAAATCTCGTGAAGAGTATAAATATGCAAAAAATCGGTTGGTTTATCGACTAACGCAAAATCGAAAAATGTTGGCGAGATTCGAAAAATTCAAATTTGGCTAAAGCGCCGCCAGATCAGCATTTCTCCCAGTGTGAGTCGGTAGGATAACCGAAGTAAATGGTAACGTGCATTAAATAAAAAAAGTTCGATCTATCATCCTTTGACTGGTCGTAGTACCCAAATAAGTGGAGTGTGTGCATAACTTATATTGCCGTTCAAATTAAGGTTATCCGCAAAAAAAACTTACCCAAAAGCCTCTGTTCAATAAAACGTCGGCGCAACAAAAACACGAAACTACTTACTCAAATTCAATTAAAAGTCATTGTTTAAATCAAACGTCAGTGCAACAAAACGAAAATTAAATAAACTTTCGCAAAATCAAGTCGCTTTTCAATAAAACGTCGGCGCAACAAAAACACAATAATACTTGCTCAGATTTAATTAAAAGTCGCTGTTATTAGCCTTGTCAGACTTAGAAAAAAAAATAGCCGTGTCCGACTGTTCGTTGTTTTCTTTCGCTTCTATCGTGTGTTATTAGCTGTTAGTTTGGAAAGTGGTATAGGTCCACTTTTTCATGTTTCTAGATATTTAATGGTTCGCGTTTGAATAAATTTAAAAATATTGGCAAACGTAAATCAATTATATATTATAATATACAATAAAGTAAAAAAATAATTGAAAATGATAATACAAAAAATAAATGCAGATTCTTAAGTTTCTAAGGTTTTATACTTTCGTAAATTATGGATCTTTAGTTATGGCATTAATAAAGGCGTGGAAAAAAATTTAAACAAAACCAACGAATATAACACACACAATACTCTCTTCTAGAAACTCTTAAATGCTGAATTGGTATTTCTTTAAATGTAGTAGAAGTCTAAAATCCAATGGAGTCTAGAAGTAAATTTTTAGGCTATCATAGAATATATTTTAATCATAGATCATAATTTATAATTATAATCTTAGTTCTAAGTAATAAAAATTCAATAAATGCTCCGGTGTAACAAAGAAAAAAATTTTTCAGTTAGAAAATTAACTCTATTTTTTACATACTTTTCTTCTTGGGTGATACATTCATTCCAAACAGAAATGTAAACAATGTGCTTCGCGATGAAACACACACCAGCATACGAAAGAAAAATGAAGAGAAATGAGAAAAGGTTTGTTTGTAACGACAGTCGCACAATGTATAAGCAAGCCAGACACAACTATCAGACAACAAAGAAGAATCGACGATAAGTCCAAACACCGAGAATGATAATGTAAATCATGACTAAGCAGCTTAAAAATTCTACAGCAACAACAGGCAAATTTTCAAATTTTAGGGTTGCTTTGGTTTAACTTTTGTTCAGTTCCAAAGAACTAGCTAATGGCACAGTGTCGCATAGACTAGAAGCGGCACCAGAACCAGATTCTAGTAACGATTTTCTGGCACCGTTTTTTTGCTAGTCTGTTTCTGGTGATGTGAGACTGTGCTACATAGAACAGAACCAGAAATGCTTATTACTGTTCACATTTTTAACATTGTACAAAATTTCGTTGCTTCTCACGAAATTGATGATCGTTTCCTCGTCCTCTTCAGTAAATTTATATTTTGTTGACATTTTTAATTAATAATTTGTTTTAACGAAGAGCAATCAAAACAAAAGGTAAAAACGGCACCGAAAAGAAGTCAAAAGTACTTGTTTCTAGTACTGAAATCTGGTGCCTTGCTTCATGCAACCTGGCCGCACTGTTTTCCCAATGCAACTCTGCTTTTTTCGTTTTCTGGTACAAATGTACTGGAATCTGGTCCTATTGCCGTTTTTGGTCTATGCGACACCACGCCATAAGTTGAAGCTAACCAGTGCTGGGAAAATTCAGGCAGAGTGGCCAAGTTTTTGTTAGTGTTTCCAAGTTTTTTTGCATTTTTTCGTCTTAGCATCAGTAGACAGCTGATGGCGGCACTTAACATTTTTAAGTAATATGCAAATTGTTAATTTTATTTTATAATTTTAATAAAATAAGTATAATGAATAAAAAGGGGACTGCAAGAACTATGTGCATACATTGCAAAATGTTCTTAATCATATATTTCTCCCAAATTTTCATTTGTAATTTTGTCACAGTGCGTGCAAAGTTCCTTGTGTGTGTGAAATGCCCAAGTCACACCAAATAAAGCGAAAAATTTTGAAGCTGCAGCTCACACACAACTTTCGATTTTTATGAACAGCTGTTTTTGTTTACCAACAACAGCCAATTAACAATAATAGTCAACGCCAACTAGTCTGGCATGCAAACTACGACCAACGTCGCCCGAATTTAACACCACCCAACACCAACTCTAAGCTTTCCAGAGAATTTCAGCAAGGCAGGTTACAGGATCAGTAACGCTATCAACAGCAACATCCCACTTCTCTCGAGTGGTCAGGTCTAAGTCCCTGAATTACCCGACGTCGACAGTCGGCCAAGGATCACTCATTCCAGCCGCGAGGCTGCAGGTATGTACGCATGCCTACCTTTTTTCCAGAGGGGATCAGATGTTACCAGCTCGTCTGCCTAAAATCATCTTAGTCGGGTTCTGTTCCGTGTGCAGTAAGAGTATTGGTAAGAGTTCTGCTTCTGTTCAATGTTCTAACTGTATGGAATGGTGTCATCTGTAGATTTGATCTGGGTTAAAATCAATGACGGACCGGTCGGCACATTATATAGCTCCTTGTTGTGCTCAACCTCAAGGTCCTGTATTTCAGCCGAGGCCACAACCGCCAACACCTTTGGTGGCCCCGCAAAGTATGAGTTGCAGTTCTGTTTCTCGTATAGAGCGGTTATGTCCAATCTGTGAAAATGTGATTCAACGCAATATTGTCTCTGTTGAGTGCAATAGTTGCCATGGGTTGTGTCATATGAGGCGTTGTGCTGGCCTTAGATTCAGAAGGGATTAGTATAATGACTTTATAGCGCAATGTTGTAGGTCTCAAACCGATCGTGCTTCACGAAATTCCATCCGATCATTGTCACCACCTGTAACCAACCGAACATTGTCGCCTCTACCATCTCCTCCGCAAATACTGTCATCACCGCGTGCTCGTATCCTAGCGTCGTCTCATCTGTGTGGTTTTTTAGGATCATGCAGTTGAATTGCAATGGGCTGCGTGGGAAGACTGTAGAGATTGCTGACTATATGGTTCGGAACGAAATTTAGATAGCAGCGATCCAGAAGACTAAGTTAACTAGTTCATATGGTCTGTCGTCGCTTGCGGACTATTTTTTAGTTGGGCAAGACAGAAGTAGGATTAGTGGGGGTGGTCTGGCTTTCATTGTTCATCGCATGATGAATTTTAGACCTTTTTCCCTACCTTCTATTGGTCCCTTCGATATATTCTTAGATACTCAATGCCTGGCAATAAAGTCCGGCGATGTTGAAATTGAGCTAGTGAACGTGTATGTTCCCCCGGTGAACAGTTGTAGTCCAGGCTATCATCCAGTGTAGGGTAATGTGCTTCAAGGTGATCACCGTATCATCTTAGGTGATCTGAATGCACATCATGAACTTTGGTTCTGCCCACTGGGTAATGATCATCGTGGTGTAAACAATGCAGATCAAATCGATGGACCCGATTTTAGCGTAATCAATGAAGATTCTGCTACCCGGATGAGTCTTTTAGCATTTTGCGTGTGATCTGTTGACGTTGCTTTGAGTTCTGACTATGTGCCGATTCTGATTGATGTATCTTAGCCTGACGATTTTGTCACTTGTGATAGTCGGGTTTATATCAATCATGAAAAGGATAATTGGGAAGAATTTGAGGCGTCCATAGAACGAACCCTAAGTCGCTTTCCTTTTCCCAATGGTACAAGATTGGGGGAGAATGCTTTTATACGCGATCATTAAAGCTGCTTAGAGGCATATTCCAGCAAGTAAATTCCCTCTTTTAAGACCGAATTTTCCGTTGGATGCGTCTCGATTGGCAAATTTACGTGATCAGATGCGGGCTACTAACCCAAGTGATGAACGCCTAGCGGAGATGAACATTGAGATTGCAAAACTTGTCTCGGATCATCGTAGAGCGAAATGTTGTTATAACTGCGATTCGTAACGCAAAGCCTTCTAAGGCCCTCTGACCAGATGGTGTTTCGATGCTTATGCTCAAACATTTAGGACCAGTAGTGATATCGTGCCTCACTAAGCTTTTTAATTCTTCCATGAGCCAACTTGTTGTCCCTGACGTATGGAAGACAGCGAGAGTAATTCCTCTCCTGAATTCGGAGACTGATGCAGATTTAGATAGTTCGTACAGACCTATTTCTCTTCTTTCTCTAAAGTTCTGGAGTCGTTGATTCTTCCAAAAATGACAGATCAGGTCACTATTACGGATCACCAGCATTGTTTCAGGAAGGGGCACAGCACTACCTCGGCATTACGAGAGGTTACTTACTGGCGAAAGCCTTTGACAGCCTTTACAGCAAGATCTTTTTGATACCACACTGAGCGCTAACACCAAACGCTGGCTAATAAACTACCTTCATGGTAGAGAGGCATTTGTTGAGTTCAGAGGTATGAGATCGAGGTTTAGCAAGCTAAAAATGGGAGTTCCTCAAGGATGTTTTCTATCGCCATTGCTTTTTAACTTCCTGGACTAAGGAAGTAACGATGGATCTGAACATTTTTGTTGAGGGCTTAAGGGTTCCCAAATCACCCCATCCGAAAATTCTTGTTTTTACATTTGATAGCTTGCTCACTTTCTCCACACACGAAAATAACACCTTCAGTCGTGTGATGAAGAGGAATAAAGTGCTCAAGGCCCTAGCAGAAACTTCCTGGGGAAAGGAGAAGGAGGTTTTAAACACCACTTATAAAGCTATAGGAGGTTCAGTTCTTAATTATGCTGCTCCTGTTTGGACTCCTTTCCTCAGTGATACTCAATGGAGACACCTGCAAGTCAGCCAAAATAATGGCCTGAGAACTGTGATCGATTGCTTCCAGATAGCCAGTATAAACCTTCTCCACCAGGAAGCAAAAACATTATCAGTTCGCCAACATAGTGAATTGCTAAGCAGTTTCTGTTGGCTTCATATATAAGTGCGCATCCCAACTTCCTCACAGACAAGGAGACATAGACTTTTTATTAGGCAACACTCCTGGTATTGGTCGTGATGAATTACATCGAAGGGAATTTGAAAATGCTATTGAGTCACACCAGAACAATGTTGTACTAGGAGGCCTTCATCCACCTGTTGATGATAGCGAGAGGTCACTTCCTCGTAGTACTCGGACCACCATAGCTCAGTTAAGGTCGGGTTGGTCTCTTATCCTCTGCTCTACCCATTTAATTTCTTACTTGACTTACTTATTTTTAACGTAATTTTAATTATTTTATTTAGTTCTTATTTTTCAATTTTATTTTTATAACTTTGGTATTTCCTTTTTACATTTTCCCTATCCTTTTGCATGCATACCTCTATTTGCAGCCCCCTTGCTGTTACAACAATAGCAACATCCCAATCAAACACCATTGCAACCAACTAGGTATTACCCAAATAAACGTTCTAGAGAAGGAACTGATGGACCTCAGAAAAAAGAAGTAGAATAACATCAGATCGATTCAAATAATTACAAACAAGAAATGCAACTAGTTAATTTCCAAATTGAAAATTTTCATTTTGAAAGCCTATCTACAGTACAATACGTAACTATTACATTCAATATTAAAAAATGCCGTTGTCTGATAAATACGGGAAGAAGCATTAATTTAATGACTGAAAACTTTCTTAACCTAACTACATGTTATCAACCAATTAAATTCATAGAATATAGATTATTATGTAGAAGAAAATAAAAATTATCTTATAGCCTAGTCAGACCAAGAAAAAAGCTGCTTTTCCTGTGAGCAGCTTCAGAATTCTACAAAAACAACAGTCAAATTTTCATATTTCAGAGTTGCTTTTGTTTAGCTTCAGTTCAGCTTCTAAAGAAAAAGTGAAGCTGAAGCTAACCAGGGCTGGGAAAATTTTGCCAGTGTGCCCAAGTTTTTGTTAGTGTTTCCAAGTTTTGTTGCATTTTTCCGTCTTGGCATCAGTAAACAGCTGATGACGGCACTTAACATTTTTAAGTGATATGCAAATTGTTAATTTTATTTTATAATCTTAATAAAATAAGTATCATAAATAAAAAGGGGACTGCAAGAATAATGTGCATAAATTGCAAAATGTTCTAAGTCATGTATTTCTCACAAATTTTCATTTTGAATTTTGTCACCGTGCGCGCAAAGCTCCTTGTGTGTGTATAACATAACAAAAAACAGCTGTTCATAAAAAGCGAAAGTGGTGTGTGAACGGTAGCTTAAAAATTTTTCGTTTTTTTTGTGTGACTTGGGCATTACATGTATTGATTTATATTCTAAATTTATGAAAGTAGTAAACACGCAAACCACAGACTGGTTAGAAACAAAAAGAGCATTATTACAAGTATTTACGCAAATGGGCAAACCAGAAAAACTTAAGGCTGACAGAAACCCTTCTTTTGCCAGTAATTCAATAAAACAATGGTTGAAAACAGAAAATGTAGACTTAGTAGTAGCAACGACAAAAACAAAAGTATCGGATATTAAGCGATTTCATAAAACCCTTAATGAACGAATAAGAGTCGAAAACAAAGTCAATTTGCTTGATGTGAACACCTGTCGTAGAGACTTAATATCACGGTGCTGAGCACAGGGATTGCTAAACGTCAATCAACGTCCCCTTGGATATATATCCGCAAGTACTTATCTCAAGCCATACTTATTTTGGTCGTATGACTCATTCTCGGGTTAGGAACAAGGCCTATCTAAGCTTCTGCTACTCTATGGGTCCCAGCACCCGGTTGTATAATGCAACTCCATGTCGTGCTCACACTCTACCCGCATTTGAGTACAACCACAGTCACCACGATACTCCCATAAAGGGGCCTTCTCCGCTGGCCAAGGGTTCCTGCCCACCCGTGGTACCAGAAAAAAGCCTCTGGTCAGACTTCGCACCCGAGGTACTACCAATTTGAACCCCAACTAATTCGTAGGTTGGTGTCCCAAAAATCGCACATAGCTCACTGGAGTAGATTGCAGGCAGAGCTCACAGATGGCACAGTATACACTATATTCATGGATATAGCTTTCTCATAGTGAGGAGCGAGGTCTATTCCTACCTCTTCTGCCAAGGCAGCACTCATTAGATCAAAGAACAAAACGAACTTTGTCCCCACTGACACAAGGACTGACCGCTACTATAACAAACGCCCGTTTTACCAAAAAAAACACCTCTGGTCAGGTAGCGTGACAAAATCACTACCAGTACAACTCCATGAAGCTCAGGGACTGGTGCCCTCCAGACAACACTAATCCCACCTCATACTCACACTTAAAACAGGTTACAAGCGGACGACGCCTAATAAATACTGCAAGTGCAAACTCATTCAATCTCCTAACACTATCCCTACTGGAGAGCGCCTGTCTTAAATCATAAACAGAAAAACATTCTGGAAGTATTTCCGTTGTTTGTGTTACCTGCACCCACCATTGGAATGTCCGCCAAAATAGCAATCATGTATTCTTAAGTATTTTTGTTTTTCGTGCTTGAATAATTTCTTTATCCTTTCCGCGAACATGCCGCTTTTTTATTGGCTATCTGTAGGCGATATGGATAATGCACTTGAAACACCGTATCCATGCATGGAGTGTCGATAGTCCAAACTTATATAAATGTTCCTGTGACTGTCTCAACCGAATCAAGTTCAGATCATTCATAATTTTCAGAGTCGCACCACAAATTCCGCAAGATAGTGACGATGCCTCTGCAATGGCATTGAACACTTTTCCATCGATCATTGTCACATAAAATTCAACATTTTTTACCTCAACTCGAACTTAGTCTGCTGATTTCTTTTAAAAAATTATTTTAATCGGTCTGCAGCAAAAGCGAGTTTATCAATTGTTCCAGTTTCGGGAATACTAAAACGTTACCAGTATGTAGAGTGTCCACTGCTACCATCACAGCCCCATTTATGTATTGCTTTTATACAATCATTGTTATTACAGTCGCTGGGATAACATTCCTTTTTGTTTTTCACTGAAAGATCATAGCTCAGGTAAATGTTTGCATTTCGTTCTTTGGCATCATATTGCATCATTTTATAAAAATGTGTTGTGCAGCCTCCATCTAAAAAGAGTGCTAAAGATTCCTCAGGTGTATAGGGAATATGAACTTTAGCCTCTGAGTCCACAACTTTAAGAATTTTTGAAGCTTTATCTGAATCGGAGCCCAACTTTGAAAAAAACTGGGAAACGCTTCTTTTCCCAGCGTTAAAAAGACTAACGCGCATTGCTACGATTAGCTCTTCCTGCGAGGCCTTACTAATGATAGATGAAACTTTTTTTACTTAGTTGTGCACTCCGAAAAAGGCTTAACTGGACATCGATTAAATGTTGATTCAGGGAAAAACAGATTACCTTGTAACCACTCATTGTTTCGTTTTTCAAACAATGTCAGCATCCTATTACTATTTTTCCCATTATACACCAATTTATTGCCAAAGTTTCTTAGTTGTTTTTGTTTTTTGCTATATTTTGTTGCATCGATAATATTCGAAAACACATGATTTTTAATCGCCAAAAATTTCTTCGTATGTACTTTTTCGCTGTGCCAAACTGCAAAGAGGGTGCGATTTGAGACTGACATGGTAACTTGAAAATCGCAAAAATCGAAAAGTAGCATAAACCTGCAGCTAATTTTATAACTGAACATAGACCATGCTAACAAACAAAACAAACGCTAGTCCGAATCCAATCGAACGAACCTAACTTCCATTCCACGGAAAACTGGGTTACACCAGCGAAAACACTCTACATGGAACGACTTTTTGCACTACGATTTGCCACTACACAGGTCACAAACACTTTTTTTTTATTTAATACATACCAAGTACTTTCGAAAAAAAACTTTAATTCAATTCAAAAATGGAAGAAAGAATGTTTGTCTAAAATCACTTTGCACTGCAAGAAGGCGAGAAAATATTTGATGCATTTGCTTAAACATATGGTAGCTTTGAAAGCTCACAGATGGGCGAATATTGAGAATGAAAATGAGAAAATGTAATACTCTTCACGCTCCTCCGGGTTTCATCCAACCTTCCTTTCTCAGCATCACTAAATTCTCTTTTTTCTAATAACAACATTAATTTAAATGGGTGTTTGTATGGGAGGTACCCCTCCTGGTAAGCCTAGGATCATGAAATTTACATGGTTAATGAATATCAATCAGATACTTATATTGTCCAATTCAAAAATCAGTTTGATACGTCAAACAACAAAAATCTCGTGAAGAGTATAAATATGCAAAAAATCGGTTGGTTTATCGACTAACGCAAAATCGAAAAATGTTGGCGAGATTCGAAAAATTCAAATTTGGCTAAAGCGCCGCCAGATCAGCATTTCTCCCAATGTGAGTCGGTAGGATAACCGAAGTAAATGGTAACGTGCATTAAATAAAAAAAGTTCGATCTATCATCCTTTGACTGGTCGTAGTACCCAAATAAGTGGAGTGTGTGCATAACTTATATTGCCGTTCAAATTAAGGTTATCCGCAAAAAAAACTTACCCAAAAGCCTCTGTTCAATAAAACGTCGGCGCAACAAAAACACGAAACTACTTACTCAAATTCAATTAAAAGTCATTGTTTAAATCAAACGTCAGTGCAACAAAACGAAAATTAAATAAACTTTCGCAAAATCAAGTCGCTTTTCAATAAAACGTCGGCGCAACAAAAACACAATAATACTTGCTCAGATTTAATTAAAAGTCGCTGTTATTAGCCTTGTCAGACTTAGAAAAAAAATAGCCGTGTCCGATTGTTCGTTGTTTTCTTTCGCTTCTATCGTGTGTTATTAGCTGTTAGTTTGGAAAGTGGTATAGGTCCACTTTTTCATGTTTCTAGATATTTAATGGTTCGCGTTTGAATAAATTTAAAAATATTGGCAAACGTAAATCAATTATATATTATAATATACAATAAAGTAAAAAAATAATTGAAAATGATAATACAAAAAATAAATGCAGATTCTTAAGTTTCTAAGGTTTTATACTTTCGTAAATTATGGATCTTTAGTTATGGCATTAATAAAGGCGTGGAAAAAAATTTAAACAAAACCAACAAATATAACACACACAATACTCTCTTCTAGAAACTCTTAAATGCTGAATTGGTATTTCTTTAAATGTAGTAGGAGTCTAAAATCCAATGGAGTCTAGAAGTAAATTTTTAGGCTATCATAGAATATATTTTAATCATAGATCATAATTTATAATTATAATCTTAGTTCTAAGTAATAAAAATTCAATAAATGCTCCGGTGTAACAAAGAAAAAAATTTTTGTGTTAGAAAATTAACTCTATTTTTTACATACTTTTCTTCTTGGGTGATACATTCATTCCAAACAGAAATGTAAACAATGTGCTTCGCGATGAAGCACACACCAGCATACGAAAGAAAAATGAAGAGAAATGAGAAAAGGTTTGTTTGTAACGACAGTCGCACAATGTATAAGCAAGCCAGACACAACTATCAGACAACAAAGAAGAATCGACGATAAGTCCAAACACCGAGAATGATAATGTAAATCATGACTAAGCAGCTTAAAAATTCTACAGCAACAACAGGCAAATTTTCAAATTTTAGGGTTGCTTTGGTTTAACTTTTGTTCAGTTCCAAAGAACTAGCTAATGGCACAGTGTCGCATAGACTAGAAGCGGCACCAGAACCAGATTCTAGTAACGATTTTCTGGCACCGTTTTTTTGCTAGTCTGTTTCTGGTGATGTGAGACTGTGCTACATAGAACAGAACCAGAAATGCTTATTACTGTTCACATTTTTAACATTGTACAAAATTTCGTTGCTTCTCACGAAATTGATGATCGTTTCCTCGTCCTCTTCAGTAAATTTATATTTTGTTGACATTTTTAATTAATAATTTGTTTTAACGAAGAGCAATCAAAACAAAAGGTAAAAACGGCACCGAAAAGAAGTCAAAAGTACTTGTTTCTAGTACTGAAATCTGGTGCCTTGTTTCATGCAACCTGGCCGCACTGTTTTCCCAATGCAACTCTGCTTTTTTCGTTTTCTGGTACAAATGTACTGGAATCTGGTCCTATTGCCGTTTTTGGTCTATGCGACACCACGCCATAAGTTGAAGCTAACCAGGGCTGGGAAAATTCTGGCAGAGTGGCCAAGTTTTTGTTAGTGTTTCCAAGTTTTTTTGCATTTTTTCGTCTTAGCATCAGTAGACAGCTGATGGCGGCACTTAACATTTTTAAGTAATATGCAAATTGTTAATTTTATTTTATAATTTTAATAAAATAAGTATCATGAATAAAAAGGGGACTGCAAGAACTATGTGCATACATTGCAAAATGTTCTTAATCATATATTTCTCCCAAATTTTCATTTTTAGTTTTGTCACCGTGCGTGCAAAGTTCCTTGTATGTGTATAATGCCCAAGTCACACCAAAAAAAAAGCGAAAAATTTTGAAGGTGCAGCTCACACACAACTTTTGATTTTTATGAACAGCTGTTTTTGTTTACCAACAACAGCCAATTAACAATAATAGTCAACGCCAACTAGTCTGGCATGCAAACTACGACCAACGACGTCCGAATTTAACACCACCCAACACCAACTCTAAGCTTTCCAGAGAATTTCAGCAAGGCAGGTTACAGGACCAGCAACGCTATCAACAGCAACATCCCACTTCTCTCGAGTGGTCAGGTCTAAGTCCCTGAATTACCCGACGTCGACAGTCGGCCAAGGATCACTCATTCCAGCCACGAGGCTGCAGGTATGTACGCATGCCTACCTTTTTTCCAGAGGGGATCAGATGTTACCAGCTCGTCTGCTTAAAATCATCTTAGTCGGGTTCTGTTCCGTGTGCAGTAAGAGTATTGGTAAGAGTTCTGCTTCTGTTCAATGTTCTAACTGTATGGAATGGTGTCATCTGAAGATTTGATCTGGGTTAAAATCAATGACGGATCGGTCGGCACATTATATAGCTCCTTGTTGTGCTCAACCTCAAGGTCCTGTATTTCAGCCGAGGCCACAACCGCCAACACCTTTGGTGGCCCCGCAAAGTATGAGTTGCAGTTCTGTTTCACGTATAGAGCGGTTATGTCCAATCTGTGAAAATGTGATTCAACGCAATATTGTCTCTGTTGAGTGCAATAGTTGCCATGGGTTGTATCATATGAGGCGTTGTGCTGGCCTTAGATTCAGAAGGGATTAGTATAATGACTTTATAGCGCAATGTTGTAGGTCTCAAACCGATCGTGCTTCACGAAATTCCATCCGATCATTGTCACCACCTGTAACCAACCGAACATTGTCGCCTCTACCATCTCCTCCGCAAATACTGTCATCACCGCGTGCTCGTATCCTAGCGTCGTCTCATCTGTGTGGTTTTTTAGGATCATGCAGTTGAATTGCAATGGGCTGCGTGGGAAGACTGTAGAGATTGCTGACTATATGGTTCGGAACGAAATTTAGATTAGTGGGGGTGGTCTGGCTTTCATTGTTCATCGCATGATGAATTTTAGACCTTTTTCCCTACCTTCTATTGGTCCCTTCGATATATTCTTAGATACTCAATGCCTGGCAATAAAGTCCGGCGATGTTGAAATTGAGCTAGTGAACGTGTATGTTCCCCCGGTGAACAGTTGTAGTCCAGGCTATCATCCAGTGTAGGGTAATGTGCTTCAAGGTGATCACCGTATCATCTTAGGTGATCTGAATGCACATCATGAACTTTGGTTCTGCCCACTGGGTAATGATCATCGTGGTGTAAACAATGCAGATCAAATCGATGGACCCGATTTTAGCGTAATCAATGAAGATTCTGCTACCCGGATGAGTCTTTTAGCATTTTGCGTGCGATCTGTTGACGTTGCTTTGAGTTCTGACTATGTGCCGATTCTGATTGATGTATCTTAGCCTGACGATTTTGTCACTTGTGATAGTCGGGTTTATATCAATCATGAAAAGGCTAATTGGGAAGAATTTGAGGCGTCCATAGAACGAACCCTAAGTCGCTTTCCTTTTCCCAATGGTACAAGATTGGGGGAGAATGCTTTTATATGCGATCATTAAAGCTGCTTAGAGGCATATTCCAGCAAGTAAATTCCCTCTTTTAAGACCGAATTTTCCGTTGGATGCGTCTCGATTGGCAAATTTACGTGATCAGATGCGGGCTACTAACCCAAGTGATGAACGCCTAGCGGAGATGAACATTGAGATTGCAAAACTTGTCTCGGATCATCGTAGAGCGAAATGTTGTTATAACTGCGATTCGTAACGCAAAGCCTTCTAAGGCCCTCTGACCAGATGGTGTTTCGATGCTTATGCTCAAACATTTAGGACCAGTAGTGATATCGTGCCTCACTAAGCTTTTTAATTCTTCCATGAGCCAACTTGTTGTCCCTGACGTATGGAAGACAGCGAGAGTAATTCCTCTCCTGAATTCGGAGACTGATGCAGATTTAGATAGTTCTTACAGACCTATTTCTCTTCTTTCTCTAAAGTTCTGGAGTCGTTGATTCTTCCAAAAATGACAGATCAGGTCACTATTACGGATCACCAGCATTGTTTCAGGAAGGGGCACAGCACTACCTCGGCATTACGAGAGGTTACTTACTGGCGAAAGCCTTTGACAGCCTTTACAGCAAGATCTTTTTGATACCACACTGAGCGCTAACACCAAACGCTGGCTAATAAACTACCTTCATGGTAGAGAGGCATTTGTTGAGTTCAGAGGTATGAGATCGAGGTTTAGCAAGCTAAAAATGGGAGTTCCTCAAGGATGTTTTCTATCGCCATTGCTTTTTAACTTCCTGGACTAAGGAAGTAACGATGGATCTGAACATTTTTGTTGAGGGCTTAAGGGTTCCCAAATCACCCCATCCGAAAATTCTTGTTTTTACATTTGATAGCTTGCTCACTTTCTCCACACACGAAAATAACACCTTCAGTCGTGTGATGAAGAGGAATAAAGTGCTCAAGGCCCTAGCAGAAACTTCCTGGGGAAAGGAGAAGGAGGTTTTAAACACCACTTATAAAGCTATAGGAGGTTCAGTTCTTAATTATGCTGCTCCTGTTTGGACTCCTTTCCTCAGTGATACTCAATGGAGACACCTGCAAGTCAGCCAAAATAATGGCCTGAGAACTGTGATCGATTGCTTCCAGATAGCCAGTATAAACCTTCTCCACCAGGAAGCAAAAACATTATCAGTTCGCCAACATAGTGAATTGCTAAGCAGTTTCTGTTGGCTTCATATATAAGTGCGCATCCCAACTTCCTCACAGACAAGGAGACATAGACTTTTTATTAGGCAACACTCCTGGTATTGGTCGTGATGAATTACATCGAAGGGAATTTGAAAATGCTATTGAGTCACACCAGAACAATGTTGTACTAGGAGGCCTTCATCCACCTGTTGATGATAGCGAGAGGTCACTTCCTCGTAGTACTCGGACCACCATAGCTCAGTTAAGGTCGGGTTGGTCTCTTATCCTCTGCTCTACCCATTTAATTTCTTACTTGACTTACTTATTTTTAACGTAATTTTAATTATTTTATTTAGTTCTTATTTTTCAATTTTATTTTTATAACTTTGGTATTTCCTTTTTACATTTTCTCTATCCTTTTGCATGCATACCTCTATTTGCAGCCCCCTTGCTCTTACAACAATAGCAACATCCCAATCAAACACCATTGCAACCAACTAGGTATTACCCAAATAAACGTTCTAGAGAAGGAACTGATGGACCTCAGAAAAAAGAAGTAGAATAACATCAGATCGATTCAAATAATTACAAACAAGAAATGCAACTAGTTAATTTCCAAATTGAAAATTTTCATTTTGAAAGCCTATCTACAGTACAATACGTAACTATTACATTCAATATTAAAAAATGCCGTTGTCTGATAAATACGGGAAGAAGCATTAATTTAATGACTGAAAACTTTCTTAACCTAACTACATGTTATCAACCAATTAAATTCATAGAATATAGATTATTATGTAGAAGAAAATAAAAATTATCTTATAGCCTAGTCAGACCAAGAAAAAAGCTGCTTTTCCTGTGAGCAGCTTCAGAATTCTACAAAAACAACAGTCAAATTTTCATATTTCAGAGTTGCTTTTGTTTAGCTTCAGTTCAGCTTCTAAAGAAAAAGTGAAGCTGAAGCTAACCAGGGCTGGGAAAATTTTGCCAGTGTGCCCAAGTTTTTGTTAGTGTTTCCAAGTTTTGTTGCATTTTTCCGTCTTGGCATCAGTAAACAGCTGATGACGGCACTTAACATTTTTAAGTGATATGCAAATTGTTAATTTTATTTTATAATCTTAATAAAATAAGTATCATAAATAAAAAGGGGACTGCAAGATTAATGTGCATAAATTGCAAAATGTTCTAAGTCATGTATTTCTCACAAATTTTCATTTTGAATTTTGTCACCGTGCGCGCAAAGCTCCTTGTGTGTGTATAACATAACAAAAAACAGCTGTTCATAAAAAGCGAAAGTGGTGTGTGAACGGTGGCTTCAAAATTTTTCGTTTTTTTTTGTGTGACTTGGGCATTACATGTATTGATTTATATTCTAAATTTATGAAAGTAGTAAACACGCAAACCACAGACTGGTTAGAAACAAAAAGAGCATTATTACAAGTATTTACGCAAATAGGCAAACCAGAAAAACTTAAGGCTGACAGAAACCCTGCTTTTGCCAGTAATTCAATAAAACAATGGTTGAAAACAGAAAATGTAGACTTAGTAGTAGCAACGACAAAAGCAGAAGTATCGGATATTAAGCGATTTCATAAAACCCTTAATGAACGAATAAGAGTCGAAAACAAAGTCAATTTGCTTAATGTGAACACCTGTCGTAGAGACTTAATATCACGGTGCTGAGCACAGGGATTGCTAAACGTCAATCAACATCCCCTTGGATATATATCCGCAAGTATTTATCTCAAGCCATACGTATTTTGGTCGTTTGACTCATTCTCGGGTTAGGAACAAGGCCTATCTAAGCTTCTGCTACTCTATGGGTCCCAGCACCCGGTTGTATAATGCAACTCCATGTCGTGCTCACACTCTACCCGCATTTGAGTACAACCACAGTCACCACGATACTCCCATAAAGGGGCCTTCTCCGCTGGCCAAGGGTTCCTGCCCACCCGTGGTACCAGAAAAAAGCCTCTGGTCAGACATCGCACCCGAGGTACTACCAATTTGAACCCCAACTAATTCGTAGGTTGGTGTCCCAAAAATCGCACATAGCTCACTGGAGTAGATTGCAGGCAGAACTCACAGATGGCACAGTATACACTATATTCATGGATATAGCTTTCTCATAGTGAGGAGCGAGGTCTATTCCTACCTCTTCTGCCAAGGCAGCACTCCGTAGATCAAAGAACAAAACGACTTAATATCACGGTGCTGAGCACAGGGATTGCTAAACGTCAATCAACGTCCCCTTGGATATATATCCGCAAGTACTTATCTCAAGCCATACGTATTTTGGTCGTATGACTCATTCTCGAGTTAGGAACAAGGCCTATCTAAGCTTCTGCTACTCTATGGGTCCCAGCACCCGGTTGTATAATGCAACTCCATGTCGTGCTCACACTCTACCCGCAATTGAGTACAACCACAGTCACCACGATACTCCCATAAAGGGGCCTTCTCCGCTGGCCAAGGGTTCCTGCCCACCCGTGGTACCAGAAAAAAGCCTCTGGTCAGACTTCGCACCCGAGGTACTACCAATTTGAACCCCAACTAATTCGTAGGTTGGTGTCCCAAAAATCGCACAGAGCTCACTGGAGTAGATTGCAGGCAGAACTCACAGATGGCACAGTATACACTATATTCATGGATATAGCTTTCTCATAGTGAGGAGCGAGGTCTATTCCTACCTCTTCTGCCAAGGCAGCACTTATTAAATCAAAGAACAAAACGAACTTTGTCCCCACTGACACAAGGACTGACCGCTACTATTACAAACGCCCGTTTTACCAGAAAAAATACCTCTGGTCAGGTAGCGTGACAAAATCACTACCAGTGCAACTCCATGAAGCTCAGGGACTGGTGCCCTCCAGACAACACTAATCCCACCTCATACTCACACTTAAAACAGGTTACAAGCGGACGACGCCTAATAAATACTGCAAGTGCAAACTCATTCAATCTCCTAACACTATCCCTACTGGAGAGCGCCTGTCTTAAATCATAAACAGAAAAATATTCTGGAAGTATTTCCGTTGTTTGTGTTACCTGCACCCACCATTGGAATGTCCGCCAAAATAGCAATCATGTATTCTTAAATATTTTTGTTTTTCGTGCTTGAATAATTTCTTTATCCTTTCCGCGAACCTGCCGCTTTTTTATTGGCTATCTGTAGGCGATAAGGATAATGCACTTGAAACACCGTATCCATGCATGGAGTGTCGATAGTCCAAACTCATATAAATGTTCCTGTGGCTGTCTCAACCGAATCAAGTTCAGATCATTCATAATTTTCAGAGTCGCACCACAAATTCCGCAAGATAGTGACGATGCCTCTGCAATGGCATTGAACACTTTTCCATCGATCATTGTCACATAAAATTCAACATTTTTTGCCTCAACTCGAACTTAGTCTGCTGATTTCTTTTAAAAAAATTATTTTAATCGGTCTATGTATTGCTTTTATACAATCATTGTTATTACAGTCGCTGGGATAACATTCCTTTTTGTTTTTCACTGAAACATCATAGCTCAGGTAAATGTTTGCATTTCGTTCTTTGGCATCATATTGCATCATTTTATAAAAATGTGTTGTGCAGCCTCCATCTAAAAAGAGTGCTAAAGATTCCTCAGGTGTATAGGGAATATGAACTTTAGCCTCTGAGTCCACAACTTTAAGAATTTTTGAAGCTTTATCTGAATCGGAGCCCAACTTTGAAAAAAACTGGGAAACACTTCCTTTCCCAGCGTTAAAAAGACTAACGCGCATTGCTACGATTAGCTCTTCCTGCGAGGCCTTACTAATGATAGATGAAACTTTTTTTACTTGAGTCTTAGTTGTGCACTCCGAAAAAGGCTTAACTCGACATCGATTAAATGTTGATTCAGGGAAAAACAGATTACCTTGTAACCACTCATTGTTTTGTTTTTCAAACAATGTCAGCATCCTATTACTACTTTTCCAATTATACACCAATTTATTGCCAAAGTTTCTTAGTTGTTTTTGTTTTTTGCTATATTTTGTTGCATCGATAATATTCGAAAACACATGATTTTTAATCGCCAAAAATTTCTTCGTATGTACTTTTTCGCTGTGCCAAACTGCAAAGAGGGTGCGATTTGAGACTGACATGGTAACCTGAAAATCGCAAAAATCGAAAAGTAGCATAAACCTGCAGCTAATTTTATAACTGAACATAGACCATGCTAACAAACAAAACAAACGCTAGTCCGAATCCAATCGAACGAACCTAACTTCCATTCCACGGAAAACTGGGTAACACCAGCGAAAACACTCTACATGGAACGACTTTTTCCACTACGATTTGCCACTACACAGGTCACAAACACTTTTTTTTTATTTAATACATACCAAGTACTTTCGAAAAAAAACTTTAATTCAATTCAAAAATGGAAGAAAGAATGTTTGTCTAAAATCACTTTGCACTGCAAGAAGGCGAGAAAATATTTGATGCATTTGCTTAAAGATATGGTAGCTTTGAAAGCTCACAGATGGGCGAATATTGAGAATGAAAATGAGAAAATGTAATACTCTTCACGCTCCTCCGGGTTTCATCCAACCTTCCTTTCTCAGCATCACTAAATTCTCTTTTTTCTAATAAGAACATTAATTTAAATGGGTGTTTGTATGGGAGGTACCCCTCCTGGTAAGCCTAGGATCATGAAATTTACATGGTTAATGAATATCAATCAGATACTTATATTGTCCAATTCAAAAATCAGTTTGATACGTCAAACAACAAAAATCTCGTGAAGAGTATAAATATGCAAAAAATCGGTTGGTTTATCGACTAACGCAAAATCGAAAAATGTTGGCGAGATTCGAAAAATTCAAATTTGGCTAAAGCGCCGCCAGATCAGCATTTCTCCCAGTGTGAGTCGGTAGGATAACCGAAGTAAATGGTAACGTGCATTCAATAAAAAAAGTTAGTTCTATCATCCTTTGACTGGTCGTAGTACCTAAATAAGTGGAGTGTGTGCATAACTTATATAGCCGTTCAAATTAAGGTTATCCGCAAAAAAAAGCCTTACCCAAAAGCCTCTGTTCAAAAAAACGTCGGCGCAACAAAAACTCGAAACTACTTACTCAAATTCAATTAAAAGTCATTGTTCAAATCAAACGTCAGTGCAACAAAACGAAAATTAAATAAACTTTCGCAAAATCAAGTCGCTTTTCAATAAAACGTCGGCAAAAACACAATAATACTTGCTCAGATTTAATTAAAAGTCGCTGTTATTAGCCTTGTCAGACTTAGAAAAAAAATAGCCGTGTCCGATTGTTCGTTGTTTTCTTTCGCTTCTATCGTGTGTTATTAGCTGTTAGTTTTGAAAGTGGTATAGGTCCACTTTTTCATGTTTCGAGATATTTAATGGTTCGCGTTTAAATTAATTTAAAATATTGGCAAACATAAATCAATTATATATACAATAAAGTAAAGAAATAATGAAAAGAGATTATACAAAAAAAAAAAAATGCTGATTCTTAAGTTTCTTAGGTTTTATACTTTCGTACAATATGGATCTTTAGTTATGGCATTAATAAAGGCGTGGTAAAAAATTTAAACAAAACCAACAAATATAACACACACAATACTCTCTTCTAGAAACTCTTAAATGCTGAATTGGGATTTCTTTAAATGTAGTAGGAGTCTAAAATCCAGTTGAGCCCAGAAGTAAATTTTTAGGCTATCATAGAATATATTTTAATCATAGATCATAATTTATAATTATTATCTTAGTTCTAAGTAATAAAAATTAAATAAATGCTCCGGTGTAACAAAGAAAAAAATTTTTGTTTTAGAAAATTAACTCTATTTTTTATATACTCTTCTTCTTGGGTGATACATTCATTCCAAACAGAAATGTAAGCAATGTGCTTCGCGATGAAACACACACCAGCATACGAAAGAAAAATGAAGAGAAATGAGAAAAGGTTTGTTTGTAACGACAGTCGCACAATGTATAAGCAAGCCAGACACAACCATCAGACACAAAGAAGAATCGACGATAAGTACAAACACCGAGAATGATAATGTAAATCATGACTAAGCAGCTTTAAAATTCTACAACAACAACAGGCAAATCGTTTTTGCTTTGTGTGACTTCGACATTACATGTAATGACTTATATTCTAAATTTGTGTAAGTAGTAAACACGCAAACCAGAGACTGGTTAGAAACAAAAAGAGCATTATTACAAGTATTTACGCAAATGGGCAAACCAGAAAAATTTAAGGCTAACAGAGACCCTGCTTTTGCCAGTAATTCAATAAAAGCATTCATACAAAAAAAAGTGAGGGCTGCCAATTTCGTGAATTTATTATGAGTTGGCATGTCTGCCTAAAAGTGAAATGTATTACCAATTTAATTTAAATAACAATTGATTTGCAACAAATAGACGCACGTATAATACATCATTTATCGTAAGTTTTGTACTTATTTCAACAAATTTACTTCTTCCACTTTTTTCGGCATTTTGGATTGTTAGTTTCAGTTCACAGGAACTTTTTTCGACAATAACTGATTTGCCAAGTACAAACACAAACGCAACGCGCGCCGGGTAATCTAGAAATAGATTAACGGTCCATTGTTTGTGTGTTTACAATGCCAGCAAAACAAAAGGGGACTATTTGAGCCGTCGAACAAATAATGCAATAAACATGCAAACCAGCAGAGCGGAAAGATTGGACGAACAAATACAACATCTCGATCGCAAGAGGCACAAGCTGAACGAAATCAACAACGACAATTGGAACAGAGATAAGCGCGCCGGTTCGCAATTGACACATACAGAGCAAATGACCGACAATGCCAACAAGTACATCGAGCATTTACATCCGCTTCGTTCCTTCGTCTCGCATTCAAATATGAGCCAAATATTGAATATTCCGCTCATCCAAAGGTGCTGATTGGTGCAATTGACAAAGAATGTCCCCATTGTCATGCGCTCAAATTTAAACGTGAGCCAGCTGGCATGTGTTGCGCTTCAGGAAAAGTGCAACTACCAGAAATTAAGACACCAGCAGAACCATTGAATGGCTTGCTCATCGGCACGGATCCAGACTCAAACCTCTTCCTGAAGTCCATTCGCACATTCAATTCATGCTTCCAAACGACATCGCTCGGAGCAACAGAAATAGTTCATAATACTGCGGCAAATGGTCAACAATTCAATTCAACGTTCAAAATCAGAGGCCAAGTGTACTACAAAGTGGGCTCATTGCTGCCAATGCAAAACGAAACACATAAGTTTTTACAAATAAACTTCTTGGGCGGTGAGGACGCCAATCGCGTGGGTACACGTTATGGCTACAATAAGCTCATTTTGCCTAACGCCAGGAGCATCATCGCCGCCCTGTCGAATCGGCACCTTGAATTATTGAAATTCTGCAAATCACAAATGCACGAACTGCAAAATGACAATCAAGCTATTGTCATCAATCCTAATAAAACACCAGCTGGAGAACATGTGCGTTGATTCAATGCGCCTGTTGTGGACGACGTTGCTGGAATTGTGGTTGGCGAACGCACAGAGACTCGAGAAATTGTGATTCAAAAAAGAAACATTAATCTGGAGTTCATCGCTGACACACACCGTTCATACGACGCCCACCAATATCCGCTAATTTTCTGGAAGGGACAAGACGGTTATTGCATAAACATTAAACAACGAGATCCCACCACAGGTGCTTCATTCATTATAATTATCATTACTTATTTTGAGATCTTTTTCAATTAATATTTAAGAATATTTATGAATTTGTTGTGCAGGAGCCGAAAACAAACAAGAAAGTGAGCTCGATGCGTATCATATGATGATTCGACGTGGCATACTGCGATGTCGTGAGCTGTGCCAACAAATTATCATCGACATATACGTGAAGGTAGAGCGCGAACGACTGCGATTCATACGACACAATCAAAATAAACTGCGTGCGGAAGAATACATTCACTTACTAGACGCTATCAGGAACGGCGACATCGCCGAAATTGGTAGCTCCATCATTCTACCATCCTCGTACGTAGGCAGTCCACGTCATATGTAAGAATACACACAGGATGCTTTGTTTTTCGTGCGCGAGTGCGGATGACCGTGTTGATTTATAACGTTTACATGTAATCCTAAATGGCAGAAGAATTTATCTTTCTTATTGCCAGGCCAAAACGCAATGCATCATTATGTTTTCAAATAAAAATTGAAGTCTTTAATGTGCTTCAATACAAAATTACACGTATTCGGTCCCACACTTTGCTGGATGTATTCGGTTGAATGGCAGAAGCGAGGATTACATCCTCACACATTTTGATTTGGTTTGTCGACAAAATACGCCCTGAAGAAATCTATGGTGTAATTTCCGCGGAAATTCCAGATCCGTCTTCTGATCAACTACTTTTCGATATTGTTACCACAAGCATAATTCATAGCGCATGCGGTGGATAATCAATAACAAAAAATATCAATAACGCAGACATTGACATTCACCTCTGCTGAGCAAAGCATTCAATGCTCATATTAATGATGTGTTCTGCAGTTCGGTGAATTAAATCAAATATATTTGCAAGTATGTGAAAAAAGGCAGAGATATGGCTGTGTATCAAATTCAGAACACCGATGTGAATGCTTCTCGATTGAATGACAACGACGAAATAATGCGCTATCAAATTGGCAGGTTCATCAGCTCCAATGAAGCTGGCGTATCTTTGGTTTCCCAATCCATGAACGGGACCCAGCAGTTATACATTTAGGCGTTCATCTTGAAAACGGCCAGCGAGAATTTTTCACCAGCCATGAATCCACCGAAAACTACACTCACAGAATTTTTCGAATTCCGAAGTACCACGCTATTTTACATGGAATCAAACAAAAAAATGGATGTTTCGCAAGCAAGGCATACCAATTAATGCGTGCCGTAGCATATTCCAATCAAACACTTTCGGCTGAGTATATACTGTCAGTCCAAGGCAGACTGAGTGTTTCTATCTGCGACTGTTGTTGGTTAATGTCACCGACTCATTGTCATTTCAAGGTATACGCAAAGTGAATGGACAACAGTATCCAACGTATTAAGATGCATGCCTTGCACTCGGTTTGCTCGAAGACGACAATCACTGGGACGATATGCTTGCTGAAGCAGCATTGGGCTGTACAGCAACATAAATTTGTCTACTATAGTGTTGACACAAAGATTCAATGACTGACGACATATTACATCGAATTCGTACACGGTGCGATGATCTAACGATTACATTCAGCAACGTAATGTAAAATGAAGCATGGATTGCTATCGAGGATCTTTGCGTTGTCTTTTCAGTATGCATTTGCCAAATCGAAGTGCATTTGATTATACGTATGAACACCGAAATGAATCGCAGTACAATACTACCGAAATGGCAGCGATTGTTACTCGCAATGTCCCACTACTGTCTCATGAACAAAAAATCATTTACGACCGCATTATGCTGGCAGTTTCAACGGGACAAGGTGGATTCTTTTTTTTTTTTTTTTGATGCAGCAGGTGGAACTGGCAAAATATTTCTCATTTCGGAAATTCGTGCCGAAATACGAAATACGTCGCATTGGTCATTGTATCATCTGGCATTGCTGCAACTTTATTGGATGGAGGCAGAACAGCCCATTCAGCATCTAAACTGCCTCTGAATTTTCAAAATTAACCAGACGCTGTGTGCAACATAAAAAAATAATCATTCATGGCAACAGTGCTGAAACATTTCAACATTACATCTGGTATGAATGCACTATGGCACACAAACAGTCTCTTGAGGCGTTGAACAAAACACTCAAAGATATACAAAACAACTACAAACAATTCGGCGGTCTCTGTTACTCTTTTGAGGTGATTGCAGAGAAACACTTCCCGTCATTATACGTTCAACGTACGCCGATAAGATCAACGCTTGTTGCCAGGCAACTTGGTATTATACGAATCGATCGATACAGTTTGCGATGCCAACGAAGCTGTAAATTATCCAAGAGAGTTTTTAAACTCTACGACTGAAAGTTGGATTTCCGGTTATTTTACTTCGGAATTTGAACCCACCACGGCCTTGTAATGACACGTGATCGGTCATTGAAAAATTTATGAAGAACATTATTGAAGCCAGTATTTTGAATGGCAAATTCCGAGGCGAAAATATTTGCTGCCACGCATTCCAATCATTCCAACAGACGTGTCAATTAAATTCAAACACGTTCAATTTCCCATTCAATAAGTGGCAAGACCAAACGATGTCCGTTTGCGGTTAAGATTTAGGCACACCATGTTTTTCACGTTGCATGTTCTCGCGTGGGCAAACCATCTAATTTATTTGTATTAGCTGAAGACGGACGTACAAAATATATTGTTCATTCAATTGCAATACGAAATTAATTCTGATTCTCTTTGTTTCGTTTTACTATTTTACTATACTTTACGATTCAAAATATTTTACATATAACTTTTAAGAGATCAAACAATGAAAAAGTGAACTACGTTAGCAAAGACGGAAAGTGCAGCAGCTACATGAACGCTGATCATTATTTAGCGATACAGGACATATCCGTTTGATCTTCTTCAAAGAAAAATATTTTGGCATACGTATACCCTGTTTTTTTAACCTTTACAAGTCATCGACTAACTTTTGCTTCGATCGGTTGAGCTTATTGATCTTGTTCGGATTTTTCGTATACTTTTGCATAACAGCAAACACAGTCTTTATTACTTTTTCGCTCTCCCTCATTCTATACGCGAGTGTACCATAAGAAAAAACAACTAATTAGTGTACAATAGCATGCCGCCCCCTTGGCCTAAGCGATGGCCCAAAGCCAAAAAGGAAACAGCCAATTTCGTTTTGGTTTTTTTTCGGAAGTGTATTTGCCAAATCCGAAATATATCGTCATGTCCACAGTAGATAACAACAAGCATCTGACTTCTTATTCATGTTTTGCTATATTCAGAGCAATAAAACTTATAAACAATAAAGTCATAAATATATCTACACTTCGAGATGGCAGCCTGCTACTATTTGTTGAAAACTCATCAACTGCTGAAAAGAAGCTCGAGAAATCCTACAAATAAAAACCAAAGACCCGCCCACCATGCCCTTTCTGTTGAGCTGATCTGACCGTTGACCATCTCTTGGACGCCTGCCGGAACTTGGGGAGCATTAGGGTCTCCCTTTTTGGTTCCCAAATTCCATCCCAATTATTAAAAACTCCTACATTCCTTAACATATCCAAATTTTATTTTTTTTTTAAGTTTTCAAATATTAATATTTAGGACATAGAAATAACTCAATCACGAGTCGAAGGTCCCCGTAGCTAGTGCTCGTTAAACTTTAAATTAAGTCTAGTATTAAATATAAGGTTTAATTTGTTCAATAAATAAATAATAAAAACCATAGAAATATGTTCAATGTACGAAGCGAGAACAAAATACTTTCAAAAAATCTCACAGCCTCTACCAACAACACAATCCTACTCAAAAACCGCGTCATCTAGTTCCACAAACACCGCTTTAATTACAAAGTATAAAGAAAGCACAAAAAAACAAGAACAACACTCTAAAGTAAAAAAAAACAACTGTAACTGCCAACTGCACTTCACAGCTAAACGAAAATTCAAACAACGATAATATACCAACAACATCAACAAAAATAGCGAAATCAAATAATCAGCTTTATCAAAAATATGTAAGAAAACAACAAACACAACATTCACCAATAGATATTGGAACAACAAACAACATAACAAAAAATCACTCAAATTCTAAACAAAAATATGTAACAAAACAACAAACACAATCTACTCCAATGGAAATTGGAACAACAAACATCACAAACCACACAACGAACAATCACTCAAACAAAACAAAACTACGTAACAAAAGAAGAAATTGAAAAAAAAACAACAATCAATACAAATAGCATATCTAACAATTACCAACAACAACTAATCAACTCAAAACCAATAACTATCCATCTCTCTGATATTGAGAGCGATGGTATTATAGAAGATGATTTATAAACTCGCCTGTTCTTTCCCTCTCGCATCGGACGCGGTCACCAACGCAATGATAGATCTGCGTCTGATGCGGGTAGGGGGGGATAGGGCGAACAATAGACATCTACTTAATTTGCAACTGCACATACAAATAAGAAAAAATATATATATTAACTCTACAAAAAAACAAAAATTTCAAAATGTTAAATGTCCCTTAATGGAATATTAACGGATATTTAAACAATTATAGTCAGTTGCAAATTTTAATAAAAAACAACAATCCTAAAATAATATCCTCACAAGAAACACAATTTCATGTCACACAAAACATACCTATCCCAATCAACTACACACTCTGCCCCAAAAACATAGCTACAAATAGTTATGGAGGGTTGGCACTCTTAATCCACAACACTTAAATACATTACATTTTGATGCAATAGCAGTAACAGTGCACTCCAAAATCAAGTTCACAATAGTCTCATCATATATACCCCCTAACAAACCAATTATTCTAGGAAATATAAGAAACATATATAATAACCTAACAGCACCCACACTCATAACAGGAGATTTCAACAGCTGGCATAGAAGCTGTTGTTCTCAATCTAATAACATCAGAGGTAATATATTGTTCAAATTTATAAACCAAGCTTCGCTGACAACACTTAATAAAGGGTCCCCAACTCACTTCAGTACACACCATACTTTCACGCACATAGTCCTTTCCTAAATGGAAAACAGACAATTTTATCTATGGCAGCGACCACTACCCAATCCACATTACCCTCTTTGAACAGTTTACTGCAAGCAACTCATTACCTAGACCCAAATTTAACTTAAATAAAGCTAATTGGCCCCTATTTCAGGAACTGACAACAAAATTCTCCATCAATAGATCACATAGTATCAACATAAACAAAGAAACAGCCAATATAGTTAAAATAATTATTCAGGGAGCAACCCAAGCTATTCCACAACTCCATCCAACTCACCCACACAGAAACGTCCTTTGTGGGACCAAACCCTACCTACACTTAAAGAAGATAAAAACGCTGCTTGGCTCATCCTAAAAAGAAATACTAAAAACATTCTTACATACAATCCAGAAAGAAGGTTATCATTGGCTATGCCAAAGATGTAATACTCTTCACGCTCCTCCGGGTTGCATCCAACCTTCCTTTCTTAGCATCACTAAAATCTCTTTTTTCTAATAAGAACATTAATTTAAATGGGTTTTAGTAACGCTAGGTCCATGAAATTTACATCGTTGATGGATATAAATCAGAAACTGGCTCATAAACTGAAGGACTAGTTTGCATACATACAGACAGACAGTCAAACAGACGGACAGGCGGACAGACGGACAGACGGGATTGGCTAAATCAACTCGTCTCATCGAGCTGATCACAAATATATATACTTTATGTGGTCTACGATGTCTCCTTCTGTGTGTTACATACTTCATGACAAACTTATAGTATAAAAAGCAAATGCAAAGTTAAAGCGCGAAATAAAAATTAGAAAATCAATAGCAACACAAAAATTTACCGCTGAAATTAACCCAAATTCGTGCATATCGAAAATATAGTTAAACATGAATCGTTTCTGTGGTTTAAAAACTCGGCATAACATTCACTGCCTCACCAATCCAAATAACCCTACACAAAATCTTTTTAACGCAGAAGATATAGTCAATACGCTATGCACCAATTGGTCAAACGCTGCGCAAGACGAACATTTCCACCCAACTTTCCGACACAGCAAATCAAATATAAGCCATCCTACATATTACCCTTCCCATGTGGCATTACATCTAGAAAAAGACATAATGATGGCAGAACTTAAAGCTACACTTAACCAATAACTTTATAATAAATAAAATTCCGCCACCAACCTGCACCAACAGCAATACAATCCTAACCATGACCCACATCCTTTTAAATTGTCCGTTATTTCAACAACACAGATCCCAATTCCTTAACTATTCATCACTACAAGAAATTATGTGTTTTAGCAACATTAAACAAACAATAGCATTTCTCAAAAATACTAATTTGTACCACAAAATATAACAATTATTTGTTTTTTTCCGCTATTTGACTATTTCTATACGTAAACATACTTTATCAAAGCATAAAAACGAAAACAATAAGGAAAACCATCACAAGTTTTCATTGTATTTTCACTGTACGTTGGACAATTGATTATATATTAGGTATATGTATTGATGAAGTTTTTGTCTGTGGAGCGGTTTATTTCTTCTTTTGGGCGCGTAAATCAAAATTCAAAAAAAATACTTACGTTCCAATACTTATTTGTTACGTCAAAAATAAAAACTTGAATTACTGTAGAAAAAAGAACTTCGTTCCGCCCATGTGTACGGCGGCACCTCTCTGACTTTTTTTTCACAGGGGTTAATAGTATTATAAGTTTGTCACAAAGTTAGGAATACACAGAAGGAGACGACGCAGACCACATAAAGTATATAAGACGAGTTGATTTAGCCATGTCCGTCTGGCCATCTGTTCGCAAACCTAGTACCTCAGTTTTTGAGCTATAGAGTTGAAATTTTATACAAAGGTCAAACTGAAATTTGAATACTATAAGTTTCTGGTCCATATCCACCAACCATATACATTTCATGATCTAAGGGTTACCAGGAGGGGTACCTCCCATACAAACCCACATTAAATGACAAACTTATAAATAGTAAAAGTACATTAAAACTACAATGCAACTCAAAATCGAAGATATCCAGTTTTTTAAGGAGTAAGAAGTGACAGACGTTGTCAAAATCTTTGCTAAAATCGGTGTATATGACATCCATTTGATGTAGCCTTGAAAAACAACAATTTACCAGCGTAGTAAATTCTAATGATTTGGTTATAATCGAACGCTTCTTGTTATATCCGTGTTGTGATGTACTTTATAAAGGAAGAACGAAATGCTGCACTTGATTAGCGATAATATGTTCAAAGAACTTTGGAATAGCGCAAAGTTTAGCTATTCCTCGGTAATTTGAAATATTAGATTTAAGACTGCCTTTTTGTGGTGGGGGATAATATAGAATTGCTTCCAAATATAAGGTAAGACTGAGGTATTCAGGGATAAATCAAACAATTTGCAGACTGGTCTATACCGTTTTAAAATACAACTTCGTACATCATCTGGACCGGGTAAAAATGTTAATTTTTAAAATTTGAAGTATTGTAATACTATATAACTGTCGATAACTGGCATGTTTAATTGATTGAATTGAGGAATGTGATATGCGTATGAACTATCACAATTGCTACTGAAATTTGTGTAGGTGCTTTGCGTTAAGTACTTATTTATAAAGTTATAAATTTTTTCAGGATCTCGTTTGATATCATTTAATATTGTCTTTGACATGTGCCACATATGACTGATAGCAGAATTGTTTAGGTGTTAAAAGTTATAGCGAGATGTAGCGTGTCGAGAGCAATCAACGGACAACCCTGTCCTTTTAAATTTTTTAAATAATCTATTTTTTAAATTTTTTAATTATGTTAGATCACGAGAAAATCATTGTGGAATATTTGGTTTACGTTTGAATTTAATTTTCGGAACACATATTTTAAAATGTTTATTCACAGTAGTGTAAAAACACTGTGCAGCTAGTTCGATATTATCACAGGAATACAAATAAGACCGGTTATTGTTAATAAGCAGAGAGTCAAGCTTAAAGAAATTAGTTTCTTTAAAACAGAAAACGCTTCTGATGTATGTAGCAAATTAGAAAGATTATCAGAACGTTGTCCGAAATTTTTCAGCATGATGTTTAATTCAAGGTTGGGTGATATGCATCCTCAAGAATGGAAAGAGGATTGCATCTGAAGAAGGAAACATCATTTATGTTGTCGTTAAAAACCAAATCTGAAATTCGGTTAATGCTATTAGCTATGTAGTTTACTTGCTGAAAGGACAGATCCAGCAATGAATCAATAAACTCGCTGCTAACTGATGATATTTCAGCATTGCAATTATCAGAGGCCATCCAAGAAATATTCGGAACTTTGAAATCTCCCACGATTAAAATCTTATCAGTGTCTTTAACAAAAAAAAAAAACTTTTTTAATAGCAGTTAGATGCAATAAGTAACCAGATTCATCTTAAGCAGATGGAATATAAGAGAAAATGATATTTTCACACCAATAAACTCAATGCCATCAGTGTTACCTAAATATAGAAAGTCAATAGAATAAGAAGATCTAACGGAAAGTAGAACTCCACCACCAACACGATGAATACGATCTTTCCTAACATTAAGTAAAAACTGTTAAATAATTCAGAATTAAAAACTTCTGGACGAAGCCATATTTCAACGAATACTTGAATGAAAACTGAACCTTTTTAAAAAGAGTCTATTAAGTTTAGAATTTAACCCCCTGACATTCTGAAGATGGATGAATGATTAAACTGAGGTTAGAAGGATCCATCGGAAAGTCTACTTGAGGGCAGCAAGGTATTAATTTATTGGAGTTTTTGTCTGATGCAGTTTGTCAGTGACATCCGCGATTACCCGTTTTTATACTCTTCACGGGAGTGAATAGTATTATAAGTTTGTCATGAAGTTTGTAACACACAGAAGGAGACATCGCAGACCACATAAAGTATATATATTCTTGATCAGCTCGATGAGACGAGTTGATCTAGCCATACCCGTCTGTCTGTCTGTATGTATGCAAACTAGTCCCTCAGTTTTTGAACTAAAGTGCTGAAATTTTGCACATAGGTTTCCTTTTACCATACGCTGCACATTTGTCGGAATCAGCTGAATCGGATCACTAGGGTGGGAACATCCGTTCCTCCTGAATATAGCAGTAAACTATTATGTCCCATCTTCTGGGGGGTACATCCCATACAAATTACCCTTTAAATTATTGTTCTTATTAGAAAAGGTCTTTTGTGTTTTTCAACATATCGAACTGAAATTGGGAAAATATAGGTTTTTGATCTATACCGATCAACCATGTAAATTTCATAATCCTAGGGTTACCAGGAGGGGTACCTCCCATACAAACCACCCTTTAAATTAATGTTCTTGTTAGAAAAAGTTTTTTGTGTTTTTCAACATATCGAACTGAAATTGAGACAATATAGGTTTCTGATCTATATCCATCAACCGTGTAAATTTCATGATCCTAGGATTACCAGCAGTGGTACCCTCCATACAAACCCCCCTTTAAACTAATAATATTATTAGAAAATTTTTTTTGTTTTTTAACTTATCGAACGGGAACTTTGGACACTATCAGTCTCTGATCCATATTTATTAACCATGTAGATTTCATGATCCTAGGGCTACCAGGAGGGGTACCTCCCATAACGCGCCTGATCGAATGCAGCTTCAGACTCTTAACAGGACAAAGGAGAATGTCCAACAATAAGTTGGTGAAAACACGCAAAAACGATCACACGTGACGTCGCGCAAGCTGTGTTCTTTATCTAAACAACAACAACAACAATAATAACAACAAACTTAATACAAATAAACTTTATAACAAACAAAATTATAAATTTAAGGCAAAACACAATTAAAAATAAAATAAATTAAAAAATAAAGTAAACACAAAACAAAGTGTTTTTTGTACAAGCGGTGGATAAAAATTATTATCCTTCCTCAAAACATTTGGTGACCCCGACGTGATATTGTTCACAATTATAGTGAGTTATTGTTGTTGTTCGGTACGCGTAAACTTAAAGTGCATAATAATAAAGGGTTAACGAACTACTAATCACAAACAAAGTGGCCCTTTAGTGAACTCAGTATTTTCTTTAAGTTTAAAATCTTTGTGAGATCCAACTCTTGTAGCTATCGTGTCTATAATTTAATAAACAACCCCGCGCAGAACACATAGTGCAACATTTAATAATTATTCTATAGTGCAATAATTATTTAATCTTTGGTTTCGTGTCTTGTGCATATCGTTGCCAAGACAAGCTTCACACATATACATAGGTACCGTTTCTATCATGAAGCGTCTATGTACATGCAAACGTGTAGCTATACATAAGATCAGCTATTATTTCGGTACAGACATATGTATATACGCGGTGTGCAGTTTTTTCGTTTTAGCTGTTTCTTTTTACATACTTTACATACATACTCAGTGCGCGGGTGTTCTGTTTAACAGTTTCTTCATACAATAGCATATATTATCAGTTGCAAATTCGTTATATGCATAATTGTTGTGTGGTATTTCGGCTTTACTGATTTTTAAAATACATTAAATTTTTTTTTTTTTTTTATACTTGTACATTGCGGGTCAAATTTTTATAAAAATGGAGCAAGAACAATCGGTGCTAGAACAATTCGTGCAAGAGCAATCCGCGTCACGTAATGCTCCATCGGTGCCAAGTGAACTTGACTTCCGAAGGGTCAAGGCTACTTCGATTGAACGGGAATTACGTGCTATGAACAATTTTTTATCGCCGGCCGTATTATCAAGCTTAAGTGAAGCGGATGTGTCAGTGCGTTTGGATAGATTGGAATCCATAAATTCAAGATTTGACTCAGCATAGTATTCAGATCTTGAAAGGCTAGACTTTAAGGAATTTGAGAGTGATGTTCGAATCACTTTCTCAAATCTTTATTTTGAGCTTAAAGCGAAGCTTACTCATTAGCTTAACCTTCATCAAAAAGACACAGCTGCTCATTCTACTGGACTGCGGCAATTTATGAATGATCCAAACATATCCATGTTTGGGCAAACACGTGCTTCTCGTTTGCCTGAATTGCAGTTACCGAGGTTTTCTGGGGATTATACTCATTGGCCTGATTTTTACGCAATGTTTAACACAATTGTTGGTAAAAATCAAGACTTGTGTAAAGTGGAGAAGTTCCAGCACTTGCGGTCTTGCCTGGATGGTGTCGCTTTGGATGCAATACGCTCTCTTCAGCCAACGGAATCAAATTACGATAAGGCGTTAGATATTTTGTTGAATCGATTTAATAATATATTGTTAAATTTTCAGGCACACATTCGGTCTATTTTTGGTATACCAAAGGTGGAGAAAGGGGCAGCAAGCAGTCTACGCGAATTAAGCGACAAGATTAATGTACACTTAAGAGCATTAAGCACAATGTCAACAACGGTGGGGTGGACAGACGGACTGTTAATTCATCTCATCGTTGGAAAATTAAATCGAGTTACCATGGAAAAATGGGAAGATTAAACAAGCTGCCAAAGTGGACGCACATGTCATCGTTTCTTGAAAAGCGATGTCGGATGATGGAAAATGTAGAAAGCGCTATGGTAAAACAAACACCTAGCCATCAGGTGGGAAAAAATTCGTTTAAAAATACTTTTATCATCTCATCTTATCATTCATGTTTATTATGCAACGGTAACGATCATTATATTTCAAAATGTCCACAATTTTTGAGTTTATCGATCAACTCACGTCACAAGGAAGTTAAGAGGCTGCATCTTTGCTTAAATTGTCTTCGAAAAGGACATGGTCTGCAACAGTGCAGATCAGGACATTGTAAGCATTGCCATGCCAAGCATCACTCTTTGCTTCATTCAGGAGCAAATTCACCTACTCATGGTACGCAGTCTGTAATAGATGCACATGCTCAACCGCCTGCCTCACTTGTTTCAGCAAATATGCCCAATTCTCCACCTACTGATGAAACCAAAATAGCCGACTACGTGTTGCTTGCTACTGCTGTAATATACATAAAAGGCCGTTCTGGGTTATTGTGCCCTGTCGTGCGTTGCTTGATTCTGCATCACAATTAAACTTTATCACATCTCGTTTTGCAAATCAATTGCAATTAAAATCATATCGATCAAGTATTGCCATATCTGGTATAGGAGAATCTAATCTTTCGTTTGATAAATCTACTAATGTTTTCGCCCAGTCTCGGGATATTTTATACTTTTGTATCATGCATCATTCACTGCTGTTATAACTAACACAATAACAAATTATCATCCTCATTCTGACTTAAACTCTTCGAATTGGAATATCCCAAAAAATATCAGTCTTGCTGATCCACTATTTTATTAGTCTCAACGTATTGATCTACTTCTTGGTGCTGGACTTTTCTTCGAACTTATGTGTGTTAGGCAAATTCGTATTGCTGATCACTTACCTACTTTACAAAAGACAAGGCTTGGTTGGGTGGTCTCTGGATGTCTTTCACAACAAGGAAGAAAATACACATCATTGCAAGTTTCAACCGATTGCTCAGATATCAAAGCCGATGTTAATGACTTAGCAGATGTTGCTAATCGGTTTTGGGAAATCGACAGTTGCTGTGGTTCATCGTCTCCTGTATCTCATGATGACATACTTGCTGAGCAATTATTTCAGCAAGGTTGCACTCGTCTACATTCTGGGCAGTACTCTGTTCGTCTTCCGGCCAAGACCAATTTTGATGCCCTTGTAATTCTTATGGTAGTGCATTAAGGCGATTTAGGACTCTCGAGTCTAGGCTGAATAGGAACACAACGTTAAAATCGCAATATTCAGCATTCCTTCAAGAGTACATCAATTTGGATGGCTCCTAACAAGTGGAATGGGCCTCAATATTTTTTACCACATCATTGTGTGCAAAAGCTCGATAGCACCACAACTAAATTACGCGTTGTATTTGACGGCTCTGCAAAATCTGCATCTGGTTCATCTCTAAACGACTTACTATTGGCAGGGCCATCTATACAACCAAAGATTTTTACAACACTTTTACGTTTCAGATTTTACAAAGTTGCCTTGTGTGGGGACATTTGTAAAATGTATCGCTGTGTTTGCATAACACATCCAGATGAATATCTTCAATGCATTTTGTGGCGTGAGAATCCTAACGAGGGCATAGGGACATATACTTTAAACACAGTCACTTATGGAACAAAGCCTGCAACATTCTTGGCTATTCGAGCCATTCATCAGCTTTCCTACGACGAGGAAGGCGAATTTCCGCTTGCTGCTAAAATTATACGCAGGGATTTCTACGTCGATGACTTAATAACTGGAGGCGACACAATCGAGGAGGTTTCTCAAATTCGATGTCAGGTGAAGGAGGTATTGCGGAGAGGACATTTCCCAATACGCAAGTGGTGCTCCAATGAACCTGCAGCGCTTTCTGGCGAGGCTGAAGCGGACAGAGAAACTTTTCTCAAATTTCAAGACGGAACAGACATTATAAAAACACTTGGTTTATCCTGGGATTCACGAGGTTAAAGATATTTCTTCAGATTCTTTGGAAGGAAAAGCTAAATTGGGACGAAAGTTTGCCACAAACTTTACACTCTGCTTGGTTGGAAATTGCTTTGCAGATCTCGAGCGTTACCAGCCTCAAATTTCCTCATTTCGTCCTGGTGCCTCATGCTACGTTTCAAATTCATGCATTTTGCGATGCAAGTGTGGCTGCTTATGGCACTTGTATCTATATTCGTTCTGAGTTCCAGGGGACATTTTCATCACAATTGCTTTGCTCTAAGTCTAGAGTAGCTCTATTAAAAACGTTAACAATTCCCAGGCTAGAACTTTGTGCAGCTCATTTGCTTTCTGAACTCGTTGCCAATGACTCTCTAAATCTACCATTCGATTGCACCTTTCATTGTTGGTCAGACTCAACAATAGTTCTGGCAAGGATACGTGACTCACCATCAAATTTTAATACTTTTGTTTCTAACAGGATTTTGCAGATTCAGGAACGTACTGTGGGTATGGAATGGCGTCACGTGGGTTCTCAATCAAACACAGATGACATTTTATCTCGTGGATGTACACCTTTTGAGTTGCTGAAATCTAACCTCTGGTCCATCGTTTTTGCTTTCTGATGATTCTAACTGGCCTAAAACCTTGCCAGCACCTGTAGAGCTAGCAGAACGTCGCCATAGAGCGTTAGTTTCTTCATTGCAGATAGACATATCTTTTTATTGCAAGTTTCAAAATTCATTTGGAAAGTTGCAGCGCGTCTTTGCATACGTTCACCGGCTTCTGATGCTGAAATATAAGGACGTTCCTCGTTCTAAAGGTTCCCTCACTGTTGATGACATCAGAAGCGGCACACATTTACTTATCAGATGTATTCAGCAAGTGCACTTCGCGGATGATTACAGAGCACTTCAACTCAAAAGGAAGCTTTCATCTAAAAGCAAGCTTCTATCACTTAATGCAATCATTGGCTCGATGGTTCTGATGCGGGTTGGCGGACGGCTTCAAAATTCTTACATGGATTATGATGCTAGGCACCCGTTGTTATTACCAAAGCATCATCCTGTTACTAGCGCAATCATCATATTTTTTCATCACAAATTCTTACATGCGGGGCCTCAGGGTCTTCTTGCTGCTCTGCGACAACGATTTTGGCCAATCGGAGGTCGCAAGACCATATCAAACATTGTAAAAAAATACATACGCTGCTTTCGACTAAAGCCAAGGATCGCTGAACATATTATGGCTCCATTGCCTGCGGATCGCGTTCAGCCGAATCGTCCATTTTGGACAACTGGGATTGACTTTTGTGGGCCTTTTTACTACAAATTGGAAGTAAGGAACAGGCCATCAATTAAATGCTACATTGCAATATTCATATGCTTCGCTACTAAGGCTGTATACTTGGAGGTCATGGAGGACTTATCCACACCATCATTCGTCGCTGCCTTAAGGAGATTTATTAGCCTAAGGGGCAAGCCTAATTCAATTTGGTCGGACAACGCTACGAACTTTGTGGGTGCAAAGCATGAGTTAGAGGAACTGAAGCAGCTATTCTTAAGCGATCCTAACATAAATAGAATATCCAGTGAATGCTTAACACTTGGCATAAACTGGTGTTTTATTCCTCCCCGCTCACCTCATTTCGGTGGCTTATGGGAAGCCGCTGTAAAATCAGCCAAATATCATTTTTATCGTGTTGTTGGCAAATCAATTTTGTCATTTAACGAACTTCGTACACTTGTGTGTGAAATCTCTGCAATGTTAAACTCACGACCACTTTGTCCCATTTCAGAGAATCGAGATGACTTAGAAGTGCTCACTCCTGGGCATTTTCTGATTGGTTCGTCATTCGCTACAATTGATGAACCTGACATAACGCATTTCAACATAGATCGTCTAAGTCACTACATCAAGAGCGTGGCAAGTGGCGCTCGGCGGCTGCAAACCTACAACCAGGCTTGTTGGTATTAGTCAAAGATGATAACTTGCCTCCACTCAGGTGGCAGCTGGGTCGCATTGACAGTGTTATTCCTGGGGACGACGGCATCGTTCGGGTTGCTATTATCCGAACGGCAAATGGCCTAATCAAAGGGGCCATAGGCAAGCTTGAAGTTCTGCCTCCTAGTTCCACTTCAGTTGGAAACACTTCATCGCTTCCAACGGGGGGAGCATATCGGGAGCAGAGGGTTTGAGGCTGACGTTCGATCGAACGCGCCTGATCGAATGCAGCTTCAGACTCTTAACAGGACAAAGGAGAATGTCCAACAATCAGTTGGTGAAAACACCCCAAAACGTTCACACGCGAAGTCGCGCAAGCTGTGTTCTTTATCTAAACAACAACAACAACAATAATAACAACAAACTTAATACAAATAAACTTTATAACAAACAAAATTATAAATTTAAGGCAAAACACAATTAAAAATAAAATAAATTAAAAAATAAAGTAAACACAAAACAAAGTGTTTTTTGTACAAGCGGTGGACAAAAATTGTTATCCTTCCTCAAAACAGACTGCTTCAATATTCACCTGTTTGCCGAGATGTGAGAGAGCTCGCATTGTCATGATGGAGAATGAATCGTCTTCTGCAGTTGGTTTTGCAAATTTCTCCGAAGACCTCCGGCAAACAAATGATCGTGTACTACTCAGAATTGACAGTCCTACGTTGCTCTAGCGGAACAGTGGCCACATGACCCATTCTTCCGAAGAAACAGGCGACCATTTGCTTCGAAGTGCTTCGTGCTCGAACAACTTTTTTTGGATTTGGCTCATCTTGGAACACCCACACGGTCGTTTGCTGTTTAGTTTCCGGCTCATATGCATATATCCATGATTCATCACCTGTCACGATTTTATAAACGTCTTTTGAAGCACCACGGTCGAATTTTTTAAGCATTTCCTTACTCCAATCGACGCGAGGCTTTTTTTGAGCGATTGATAAGTTATGGGGTATCCAACGAGAACAAACGTTTTTTAAAACTAAGTGTTCATGCAAAATAGAATGTATTGAAGGATGCCTCTTTCTCATATGTCACATGTCGATCTTGCACTATCAGTTCACGAACACCTTCGATATTTTGTGGCACAACAACCGATTTTGGACGACCTTCATGGAATTCGTCAGTGACTGAACTACGACCACGATTAAATTCTGCAAACCAGCGATAAACTGTCGTTTTTGATGGTGCTTTCTCACCATACAAAGAATTAAGTTCATCGACACATTCTTGTTGGGATAATCCACGTCGAAAGTTGTGAAAAATAATCCAACGAAAACCCTCTCGAGAAATTTCCATTGTTTTGCCAAATTGATTTCTTTAACTTATTGTAAACAAAACAAAAACCAATTGTACATAAAAACGTTGTACAAACATATGTGCTAAAAATAACAAAGTTTATTATGGCGTTGCCATATTTTACGTATTGATATTAGTATTGCCAATTCCCGAAATACAAATAGCAGCTCTCGTATAAGAAACTGAACAAATTGAATTTCATCACGAAGGGCTCTCATATTTCGAGTTAAAAAGACATAATGAAGGTTCGAAATTCAGACCACGATGTAATACAATTTTCTATGAGGGTAACGCGTGAACCATGAGGAGCCACTGGCAGGATTTGTCTAAAATCACCGCATAACAAAATTGTTTTTCCCAAAATAATTTGTCTCTATTCTCTCCCGAACTCAAGTCTCTCAGTAATCTATCAATTAGTTTCATAGCATAAAGAGGACATATTGAAATTTCGTCTATTATAAGGAATTAACCTTGACTACTTTTAGGACTGATATTTGAAACTGAATTTTCTAATAATGGAATTGGTCAAGAGAGTAGAAGCGATACCGCTGAAAGCTGTGAGTAAACAACGAAGATTTAATGAATTTAATTTACTAATGATTGTTGTTTGGACATAAGTTTTACCAGCGTGAGCCGTTAAACAAAATACATTGCTATTAGTATCATGATCCAAACTTCTCGTAAAAAACTATCTATAATATTACGTTGTTCATCATTAGCGCTATTAAACATATCTTCAAAAATAGTTTCTTCTTCAACGCGGTTAGTACTATCACTGAAAACAGAATCAACAGGGAATTAAACAGGGATTGGAAGACCAAGCTCTTGACATGAAGTATTATGAGTCTGAAAAATATCATCGTTTATTAGAAAAGTTCGATTATAAGAAATATCCTGACTGTAGTCTGTAAGAAAATCTTCACTCATATCATCTTTGAATTCATTCCATAAAAGTAACACATTCGCTGGAACATTCAAACCACAAATAAAACCAAATAACTCTCGCAATTGTCTTGTAGAATTAGTTGGTTTTACTTCATTTAAACATTCACGCCATTCGTTATCATTCGATGCAATCTCCCGCGCGTGTCATGCTTTTACAAAAGTAGGATACAAAACCCCATTATAGAATCGTAAATCGTCAAAAGACTTGGCACCACGGACGTGTAATAGATGTAACCATAAATGAAATAACTCGACATCTTTAGGAGATATAACACACATTCGAGAAATAACTTTCTCTGCCCCACGTTATCTAACTGTCCACTTTTTTGCTTTACCAGCCCACACGAAATATTCTGAAATTTCAATTTAAAGAAATTCATTTGCAGAAGCAACGTTTGTATTTAATTCAAAGAATGGTAATAATTTGATTAGCTACGGCCTGTTCCACATTTCCTTCTCTAAAGTAAGTCTGAATAGCATCGTTTTATCTACGAAGATCACACTCTTTATTCACCTTAATCATCATACAAACATTAGCAGTTGTATTTTCAGAACGGTGACAATATTCAGCCATTGACCTAAAAGAACGTTCAAACACGTCTACACGATCTAACTCATTAACTAATTCATACATAATAGACACATTACATCTATTATTTGCTCTAGCATTCAGTATATGACGTACAGCAGTTTCAACGTCGTAAAAATAAAGCTGTGATCGTTGGTAAAATACGTCATGAATCTTAAAGAAGAATAAATGAATGCAGAAGAGAGATGCACACAAACCTCTCTATTCTCCCATCCGTCTACATTCCCAATATCAACGGCAATAGAGCAGAAGAGTGGGGCATACAAACACACAAACTTCTCTAATCTACTGCGCGCACACAGGCACACATCAACGGCTGTGTGTTGTACTTGTTGTTATAAAGCGGTTTCTTTAAACAGCTTTCCTAAATTTGTTTTGAACTGCGGGGAAATTGAAGAAGTTTATCAAATATTTGGCATAATGTCTGAAGGCAATATATGTATATCAACTTTTGAAAATGCAAGCATAAAAAAATATTAGTTCTCAATATTAAGATACCAGTAGTTTAACTTAAAAATTGTAAACTTTCTCATATGTTATCATTGCCTCTAAACAAGACAAAATTCTAAGATTTACCGGAATATGTAATATACAATGAAAATGTAACCCTACCAATTAATAACGAATGTGTAAAAATTTAGAAATTCATTATTGGGTTACCACTTCACCCTAAACACCCCGCCGCTGCCCAGGCTTACGTGATACTTGACATCCCGACCCCTCGGCGCCAACGCGATCAGAATGTCGTCTGCCAAAAACACATCTGGCATTGGGAAATCTTGTCGCCGACGCGTTCAGAGTGTCGTATGCTTGGAGTTTCATATTTCTTTGTTACTAATAAAGGTAACAGTATTATTTTGCTTGAGCAAATAGAATTGTGTCGCCAATGCGATTGTGCAAAGCACATCTGGTCATAACTTCGGCGCCTCAGTCAGAGGATTACCAAAAGTTATTAAAATGCAAGCATAAAACGTAACATAGCAAAGCTAGAATGCAAGCACAAAACGTAACATAGCAAGACTAGAATGCAATCACAAAATATAATATAGAAAAACTAGAATGTAAGCACAAAATGTAACATAGAAACAGGAATAGTATAAAAGGAGAGAATTTTGTACACGAGGATCAGAATAAAAATTAACATTCAATGAGAAGACGTTGTTTCCTTAAACGCGTTCTGATAATTCGCGCCATCAGAAAACAGCTGATGATGGCACTAACTATTTTTAAGTTAACCATAAATTGTTTATTTTAAAAAAGATTTTAATAAATTAAGTGTCGGGAATGAAAAAGGGAGCTGCAAAACTATTTGCATATATTGCAAAATGTTCTAAATCATGTATGTTGTGGACAGTTACACTAAATATTAGTTAAGCTTAAGTAACGTAAAGAGTATTAAGTAAGAAGAGAAAAGAGAATAGATTTTATTTGCATTTTGCTTTTGTGCTTTGTTCCTTTGTTTGCTACATTTTTGTGATTTAGATTTAAGATAATGAACTTTTGTACAATAAATTAGTATAAAACAGAACGTCGTAGAGATTAGTTGACTTTATATTGTCGGTCACAGATTTACACCCCCAACAAGTATTATTTCGTTTCGGTCAGGAAAACGCTCCTGGTATTAACACTTTGGCGCCCAACGTAGGCACGTGTAAATCTGTACATTTCGCAAATTGAAAAATTACACAGGCCTGCGAAATTTGACCTTTTTTCAGTTACAAGAACCTGTAGTACTAATTCTCGTAGATTTTTGCGCGCTGAACACGAATCTGATGTCCAAAATGGTCCATCACGTCAGGATTTTGAGTAATTCAAGGTCAAATGTCCCAAAAATGGCTATTTTGGCCACTTTTGGGAATTTTTTCTGGGATATCAAAATTTTTTCTTTAATTTTCCAAAGCTCTATCATATAGTGCGTATTCTCAACTTCAAAACCCATTTTTGAAAATTAATTTACGATTATTTGTAAAGAAGTAATGAACATTTGAATTGATAGCATTGAGCCATTTCTTAAGACCATTAACTCTTAAACGTAATAGGCTACCCCAAAAGCCCCCAAGTAGTAATTTTTATAGCTTTACCTTAGTTTTTTGTAATTGTGGTCCGCCATATTGGATCCGCCATTTTTAATTTTGAAAAATCGTCTTCGGTTTCGTAATTAGCGACCCCAAAAACCCCCGAGCTACGAATTTCAGGCTTATCCGATTAATTTATAATATTGCCATCCGCCATATTGGATCCGCCATTTTTAATTTTGATAAACCGACTTCGGATTCGTAATCAGAGACCCCAAAAACCCTTAAATGGAGAGCATGACAAAAATCGCATTTCTACAAAAAAAGTCAGGCGTTTAAGAGTTAATGGTCTTAAGAAATGGCTCAATGTAAATTAATTTTCAAAAATGGGTTTTGAAGCTGAGAATACGCACTATATGATAGAGCTTTGGAAAATTAAAGAAAAAATTTTGATATCCCAGAAAAAATTCCCAAAAGTGGCCAAAATAGCCATTTTTGGGACATTTGACCTTGAATTACTCAAAATCCTGACGTGATGGACCATTTTGGACATCAGATTCGTGTTCAGCGCGCAAAAACCTACGAGAATTAGTACCACAGGTTCTTGTAACAAAATCTCGCAGGCCTGTGTTATCAATCTTTTGATTTTCGTCGCAATGGGAACGGTTATCGTGTGCATATCTTCATAAGTACCTGCTTAGTGTATAAGGACATATGTGCCGTTGTCGTACATATTAATACATAAGTGCCGTTGTCGCTGCTTTTTGTTCCTGTTGTTTTCGGTTCGCTTTCGTTGCTGATCAGTTTGAGTAAACTCTCGCATAGACTTGCACTTTTCGTTTCTTTCGTTTTTCGTTTTTGACTTTTCGATTGCTTGATTGTTGTTGTTCTTTCGCGTTCGTTTCGATCAGTCTGTCGCTGGCTGAGATTAATAACCTTTTCGTTGTTTCGGTGTGCATTTGCATACACTACAATAAGCAGTTACACGCGTCGATTTGTATTGATTTTGACGCTGTGTTTGTTTCCATTTGCTAAGAGGTGTGATTTTAAATCTTTCGTTTACACAATTCGCCAATCGTAACACATTATACTTCTAAATATGCCGACACTCACACAAGTAAGACGTCAAAGGGCCAATGTTTTGAAAGCTGTACTTCGCGTTCAAAAAGCAGTAGAGGACCCGTCAAGGGCTGAACAACCCATGGCAAATGCAGAATTGAAGTTTCGTTTGGAATTATTGGAAAAGCATTTCAGTCAATGGCTTTCACTTAAATCGGACCATGTTGGTCTCGATGAGAGTGATGACAATGTGTCTGTCGAAGTAGAGGAGCTATATTTAAGTACTAAGGTACTAATCAATGAACAACTTGGCGGAGATTTATTGAATTCAACCGATTTGGAACATGCAGCAATATCATCGCACACCAGGCAAAGCTGCCAGCCTTGACATTACCATCATTTAACGGGAAGTATTGCCAATTTAAGAATTTTATTTCATCATTTATTCAAATCGTAGATCGTGAGCATGGTTATACCAATATCTATAAATTTAACCAACTACTCAAGTGTCTTCAAGGGCCGGCTTTAGAATGTGTCCAAGCATATACGGTGACACAAGCGAACTATCCACTGGAATTGCAACGGCTGAAAGATCGATATGATAACCCGGCCTTAATCTTCTTAGAAAACATCAACTCTTTGTTCGCATTGAAACCAATGAGTAAATATAACAGCACTCATTTGCGGTCTTTACTTGATACTGCTTCAGCATTGTATGGGTCTCTGAAATCGCTCGGAGACATTGAAAGAGTAGCAGATAAAATGTTAATACATTTGCTAATGGAAAGATTGGATGTTCATTCCAAACAGAATCTTTGTCAATCAAAACATTACCAACTTGGGATGATTTCGTGGCAGTACTAGAACGGCATTGTCAACAATTGTGGAACCGCGAAAAAAAGTTGATGCAAGATCAGCAGGAAGGTGGAAATGCGCTCAGTGAGCTGTATGGAAACGACACCATATTAATAATATAGATTATAAGTACTGGTTCGACAAGCTACAAAAAACTGATAAAAAAGCTCTGACAAAATGCAAAAACTAGTCTTATCTCCCACAACGTTCATGGCCTGCAAAGTAAATTTTATATCCTGATTTTTTCCAATATTTGCGGCAAAATGATGTATTCGCATTAATTGAAACACACATCACTGATGATAGATTAGCACAGGCAACTAAATATTTTAATGGACTTGATACATATTGGAAACCAGCAACAAGAAATAGCCAATACAGAAGAGCTAGCGGTGAGATCATTGGAGGTAAAAAGGATTTAAGTAATAGGGGAATAAGGCATGTGTACCGTACTATAAATGGAATTGGTTATATAAGATTATACGCTCACGATAAAGAAATAACTTTTGATTCCAATATACATAAGAGGATCTAACTGGCAAGGCGAGTTCTCATTGCTCAAAGATTTCTTCAAAGAAACAACAGAACGAAATTTAATAATTATGGGCGATTTTAATGTACGAATTGGACAACTACAACAACAAATAGATCTAAATAGACTAAGTTTTAATACAGTTTACGAAAACAGGAATTCAAAATACATGGTAACAGATTCAAATGGAAAGGTACTCACTGAATTCTGTACATACTATGGATTATTGATACTGATTGGAAGGACGCGAGGTGATCAAAGTGGTGATTTTACTTTTGTAAATGCGATCGGAAGCTCTGTAAATGACCTATGCGTAATATCAGTAGAGTGCCTTCATTTGGTCACAAATTTCGAAGTCGGTCATCAAATATCGTCAGAACACATTAAGCTTACTATGGAGTTTGAAAATATTACCAGCCAAACAAAAAAACAGAATTTAATACCGAAACTGCGCGTAGCACATACCTACAAAAATGAAATGAGAACCTGCAGACCCTAAATGAAGAAAATAACACACCGACCTTACCCCAGCTGGTTGAAATAATCAGGAACTCAGTGGAGATACAGAGTGACACAAAAATAATTTTTAAACAGAGGGGTATAATTTTAAATGTCATAAAGTGCGCATAAAAATCATTTGAAACTCTACACGAATTTAAAAGAACAAATAATGAAAGTGACACGTCTTACAATTTATGAGCCATTCAAGTCTATAGAAATGTGTGTGGGCAGGCCACACTTGAATATCTTAAAAGTATGGAACAGAAGATAAAACATATAACAGACTCCACAGATTGGTGGAAAGTTGCAAAACATTACTTTGCAACCCTCTTAAATCCTACCCAAGAATTCTGTGAAATCCATTATTGCCAACGATATCAATCTCATAAATCCGATATTCATCAGGTTTTAAAAAAGTAAAAAAAAAAACAAGGCGCCTGGAATAGATAGGAATTTGTTAAAAATGCAACCAGCGAGTTCTTAGAGGAGTTAACCAGAGCTTACAACCTTATACTCGTAACAAGAAAAGTGAACAACACATTTTAAAAAACAAATCTGTTCCTAATATTTAAAAAAGGAGATCCAAGTATGGTAAATAACTATAGAGGAATAGCGTTTATGATTACCATCGCAAAAGTGTTCATGGGTCTACTACTAATCTACTGACTAATCTAAAAATGGGCAGAACGGTATAACATCATTAACGAATTCCAAGCAGGCCTTAGAAGGGGATACTCAACGATGGATAACATATACAACCTGTCAAGTATTGTGCACATAAAATTAGCAGAAAACAAAAAAGTTTACGCCTTCTTTGTTGACTTCAAGGCTGCTTTTGATAAGGTGCCCAGAAACCCTTTAATATACAAGCTGCATGAGATTAGCCTATCAACAAAAATATTAAGAGTAACAGAAGATATCTACAAAGACACAAAGTAGTCGGTATGGACGGGTGATGAAATGTCAAATGTCTTTGATACATATTCTGGGGTAAAACAAGGTCGCCGTTGATGTTTACTTTATATCTAAATGATATCCACAACAGTCTGGAAGGTGGTCTAAATATTGATGGGACAAATATAAGAGTGTTCATGTACGCGGAAGATATGGTACTACTAGCTGATGATGTGAACGTACTCCAATCAATGGTATATAAGTAGAGGATTATTGTTTAAAATGGAATATGGAAGTAAACCTAACGAAGTCAGAAGGGAGATTGATTTTCGGCCCAAGAAATGTGGACATACAAACAAGAACGAGTGAAGATAACTTCATAGTACTGTTACCTTGGTGTAATTCTCACACTAAAGATGTCTTTCACCAAACACATCAATAACCGAATTGAGCAAGCAAAAAACAGCATAAGCTCGACATGGAGTAATTTCCTAGGCAAAAGCGAAATCTAATTGGCATCAAAATGAAAGCTATTTCTGGCAGTTTGCAGGTCAATCCAAGCGTATGCAGCACAGGTTTGGGGATACACAATGCCGGGAGAGGTAAACAAGGTTCAGCGATATTTCTTGAAAAGAGTGCTGAGGCTACCGGACACAATCCCAAACTATGCATTGTCATTGGAAACTGGTACTGAAGACAGTCACTTCTATACATTAAGTCTGCATATGCAATACATCTCAAAGACTTTACTGTCATATAACGCAGATAAGTTGTGCAAAGCTATTCTAAGAGAAAACGTTATGTGGACAAATAAAATTTATCAGCTGGGAGCAGAAAACAATATAAGTTTTTAAATTAATGCTGGGATAGAAGAAGACTGGTGTAATCGATGCAATAGGCTCATTGAGGCATTAAAAGCGGCTTCATGGAGTACAATGCAGGAAAAAGTATCAAGTAGCACAAACCGCTTTTATAACTACCTGCAACCAGCAGCTGGAGAATATTTTAAAGCCAACCTAACTCAACGTGAAATAACGATAATAATAAAAGCACGCTGCGACATATTACCACTAAATGCAAATCGTTTCGTGCCAGATATGTCAACCATTTGTACGCTATGCAACAGGATTGAGCAGAAAACACTGACGCACTTCATATGAAGATGCCCTGTGTTAAATGAATTTAGGGTGTCACATTTTAAGAAAATTTCAATTGAGCAAAATGAGCTGATAAAAATATTAAACGGTGACCATGAAATCAGTTGGAAGACTCTAGCAAGCTATATAAGCACAATATTAAATTATAGAAAATTTCTAATATCAGAATTCAGCTAACGGCTAACAGCCATGTTGTAAAATCACCCCTCGTTCATTTTTTTCTTTTTTCCAAAAATGTATAAATTAAGTTGACTTTATCATACCTATGTATATACGAAAAATCTGCCAAGTGTGAGTCGGACTCGCACACGGAGGGTTCCGTACCATCGTACATGATGTTTTGCCGCAAAAATTAATTATGTATTCAATATCTCAATGCTCGAGCAATTCCACAAACAATGAATATGCATTTATTATGAAATTGACAAAAAACTCAGTGCTCCTTATATTAAATTATTGATTGATTTGACTTATATGTAGGGTAGAATCAGTATTCATACTACATATCAACATTGTGAAAAATATCAAAAGCAAATGTGAAATAATCATACAGCCAAAAAAAAAAAAAAAAACTTACCAAAATATGAAACGAAATAAATAACAAAGCGTCTAAAACTGTGCGCAGTGCATATTGGAGCACACGTTTCTTGTATGGGGATCCCTTTAATTTTTTAACTTTATTTTAGTTTTAGTATTTGTTGCTATCATGAAAATAGAAATACCTACACATTCTTCGGTATGTGCTAGAAAACGCCGACGTTTCAATATTGAGGCGATTTCAAAGCCAAAAAATATTCAATTAAAATTTTCATAATTTTAGTTTACAAGTATATGTTTCATAGTTCGCAAATAAATGACAACCTTTTCATTAGGTCCACAAGCACACGGTTGTAAAGAAACCAAATGTCAATATTGAGACGAAAGCGCTCTCTAGCGCATACTCGTCTGTCAAAATTTTAACTGTCTACCTATTACGGTTCATGAGATACAGAAGAAGTATACTTCTACTACTACTACTACTTCTAATAACTTAAAAGTATAAAACATGACACTTCATTTTTTGTTATTCGTACAATATAAATCAACTCTGAGATCAGTCTTATACCTACCACACTTTATGTGCCTCTGTACTCATGTACAGCTCCTTGTACAGCAGAATCAAATTCGAGTTTGTTCCTCAATTTTGTTTTTATTAAACTCTGACAGTGTCAAATTACTTCAACCTCAACAAGGTGCCAATAATAATGAAGCGTCGAAAACAACCCTGAGCTTTTTTGTTGTACTAGTAGGTTTATGGGTATGTAGTAGTGAGGTGATTCGAGCGAAGGTGCTGGGTCCAAAGTCATGCGACCTAGTTGATCATACTCAGTCATGAACGTGGTATATTGAGATTTCAATTTGGATGAATGTGACAGACGCCTTTCCAGAGATATAAATCTTCTCCAAGAGATTTCATACGAGTCTCCTAGCAAGCACGGATCGTCCTTGAAAGGCAATTGAACAACAATGCGACCATTGTCGTCCCGACGAGTGTGTTTTAGAAACGACTGCTCACAGCTGGATTGTTCAGGTGTGAGGTGATTAGTCCCTGATGGTATTTTTTCTAACTTCCATAATCGTTCCATGTTGGAATTGATGGCAGCTTCCCAAGATAGCATGCAGGTGAGTGAGGAAGAATTCTGGCGTAGCCCATAACGTCCGGTAACCACCCATCCGAGTGTTGTTTTCTGAAGAGTAGGTTTTTGTGGTCCAAGCTTGATTTGACCAACGCTTAGAACTTCAAAGAATGTTTCTGCTCCCAAGAGCAAGTCGATGCGACGAGATTCATAAAAACGTTCATCTGCCAATGGAATGTTTTTAGGAATGTTCCAATCAGAAATATCAATAGCCGGATCAGGCTGGTATGGTATGTACGACGTAATGCAGCAATCTAGTGGGAATTCACATGAAATCTCTTAACGCTTTGTTAATGGTTGGCCCTACCTTACAACCTGAGTTATACTTGCTACTACTACAATTTCGACTCTATCGGTATGCCATTACCGCCGACATCATCAAGATGTATCGCCAAATACTCATCGAATCAAGTCATCGTCGCACATTTAGTTAATCTAGCTGGTCAAAATTATTTGTACAGATTTTTGGGTTTATAATGACAAAAATAAAACAAACTAAATACAAACAAACGATAATATTTATAAATTCACAAAATAGACGAAAAAGTTTTACATAAAATCCAAAAAATATGTCATATTTCAATTTATTTTATCCTTACATTTTGATGAGTTTCTGCTGGGTTTGGTGTTGCAGACAGAAGTATGTAGAATATTTCAGGAAGAAAAGAAGACATCTTTTTCTTCTTCTGTATTACCCGTGAGGCACTGAGAATGGGTCTGTCCTAAAATGTTTGTTGCGTGCCTCTGCTGCTTCCTCAGACAGTTGCCCTATAGGTAACAGTGCATTTTTTATTATGTCTGATCCGTGCACAAGTACTTTGTGCAGTGTGGGTGTCATTAGGTGCCACGGGTAAAGTTTGACATATAAACAAGCAGTTTCCTCTGCATATTTTTCATATTTTTCTAAATCGATCTCATATCCGCTTGAAATAGTTTCCAAAATCACTTTTAATCTATATTTTAATTCGTAGTCTATCCCTGGAATATCTGAAGCTAGTTTCGGATCTTCAAAAAATCTCCTGCTGGTATTTCCGTCATTCGTGTTCACGAAGTTTGCTTTCCGCATGTCGACTAATAAGCCAGTTTCATTGCGAAACCTGGTCTGTATTTCTTCTTTTATTTCTTTAGCTCCATTTGTTTCTCCTCATCTGATTTTCTCTTTCGATATTTCTTCACGGGCAATTTGTAGGCTAAGTGTAGAATGCTTTCGAAAAATCTTATTCTAGCATGTAAAATAGACAGGCCGAACTTGGTAGCATCCATTGAATTTTTATTTTTTTTTTGTCCTTTAAATTGTTTCTTCTGGTCAGACTCACAACTTGTTCTATATTGGCTTAAACAACATTCTGTAACGTTATCGACATTCGTGGGAAATCGAGTATCAGAGATTCAAGGTCAAACGTCTGATGGTACCAGAGGTATGTGCCTGCTAAATCTAATCTAATATTTTTGGTCTTATTTATTATTAACTGAGTACTCACAAAGAATATTAAATATAAGGTTGTAATTGTTTTGAGATGATCACTCTGCCTGTTTTTAAGAAGTTTCACTTCTATCACGTGTATGATAGCACAAGCACATTTTTTTTTTTCACGGGGGTGAATAGTATTATAAGTTTGTCACAAAGTTAGTAATATACAGAAGGAGACAACGCAGACCACATAAAGTATATAAGACGAGTTGATTTAGCCATGTCCGTCTGTCCATTCAAATTGAAATTTGAATACTTTAAGTTTCTGGTCCATATCCACCAACTATATACATTTCATGATCTTGGTGTTACCAGGAGGGGTGCCTCCCATACAAACCCACATTAAATGACAAACTTATAAATAGTATAAGTACAATAAAACTACAATGCAACTCAAAATATGTTCTTTGTTGATACTCAAACTGTAACAGAGGGAATATAGTGATGCTAAGAAAGGAATGTTGGATGCAACCCGGAGGAGCGTGAAGAGTATTACATCTTTGGCATAGCCAGTGATAGCCTTCTTTCTGGTTTTAAATTTGAGTTATTATGAGAGGTAAACTAGTAAACTACTTTCCAGCTACAGACCTATCGTCATCAGCCATATATAAAAGCATCACTATAAAGATAAGTTTAAGACTTAAAACATAGGGTTTTACAATAAATATACTACTTCTTTTTACTAGTAACATAAATTAAAATTACCAAAAGTAAGAACGAATGATATTAAGTTAATTTACACAAATAGTCTTAGATATAGCTGTTTTGAGGATAACTCTATGGGTTCTAGAAGTTAGATAGGATGTAATCCAGCTAACTAAATTAGGGGGGAAATCAAAGATATCCAGTTTTTTAAGGAGTACGAAGTGACAAACGTTGTCAAAATCTTTGCTTAAATCAGTGTATATGACATCTATTTGATGTTGCCTTGAAAAACAACAATTTACCAGCGTATCGAACGCTTCTTGTTATATCCGTGTTGTGATGTACTTTATAAAGGAAGAACGAAATGCTGCACTTGATCAGCGATAATATGTTCAAACAACTTTGGTATAGCGCAAAGTTTAGCTATTCCTCGGTAATTTGAAATATTAGATTTAAGACTGCCTTTTTGTGGTGGGGGATAATATAGAATTGCTTCTAAATATAAGGTAAGACTGAGGTATTCAGGGATAAATCTAAAAATTTGTAGACTGGTCTACACAAAGCTTCTGCGCACCGTTTTAAAATACAACTTCGTACATCATCTGGACCGGGTAAAAATGTTAATATTAAAAATTTGAAGTATTGTAATACTACTATATAACTGTCGATAACTGGCATGTTTAATTGATTGAATTGAGGAATGTGATATGCGTATGAACTGTCACAATTGTTACTGAAATTTGTGTAGGTGCTTTGCGTTTAGTACTTATTTATAAAGTTATAAATTTCTCGTTTGATATCATTTGATATTGTCTTTGACATGTGCCACATATGACTGATAGCAGAATTGTTTAGGTGTTGAAAGTTATAGCGAGATGTAGCGTGTGGAGAGCAATCAATGGACAACCCTGTCCTTTTAAATTTTTTAAATAATCTATTTTTTAAATCTTTTAATTATATTAGATCACGAGAAAATCATTGTGGAGTATATGGTTTACGTTTGAATTTAATTTTCGGAACACATATTTTAAAATGTTTGTTCACAGTAGTGTAAAAACACTGTGCAGCTAGTTCGATATTATCACAGGAATACAAATAAGACCGGTTATTGGTAATAAGCAGAGAGTCAAGCTTAAAGAAATTATTTTGTTTAAAACAGAAAACAAAAATTAGATAAACTGCAAGCTTCTGTGTGTTTCTTGTTCTCTTTTCTTCGTACATTCGCTTGTTTTTGTACAACACATATGCTGGTTGCCTGCATGTTGTTGTTATAAACATTTTTATACACACAAACTGCATGGTGTAAGAAATAGAGGTGGCGCCATTAGTTTACAGTTATGTGTCGTTCTCAATTTTTGACGTCATTCGCATATCAGTGTATAGAAGTCTGAAATAATGCATTTAGTATTGAACATAATTTGAAAATGCATTGAAAATTGAAGAATTTGAAGGATATCAGAGTATAGAACGCTGAAATAATGCATTTAGTGTTGAACGTAATTTCAAAATGCATTGAAAATTGAAGAATTTGAAGAATTTTCATAGCACTGCTTCTTCAATTATCAATGCATTTTTAAATTATGTTCAACACTAAATGCATTATTTCAGCGTTCTATACACTAATATGCGAATGACGTCAACAATTGAGAGTGAGCAAATTTCAAGAGAGTAAAAGGCCCTAGTGGCGGTACCTTGTATTATTGTACCATGCACAAACTGCATGTTGTTGTTGTGGAAATGTAATCTCTTTATTAAGACTTTTCTGGTGGATTTTCCAAAAATTTGTTGGGGATATGGGAATAGAAATACACATTCTGTGAAAATTTCAAGTCTCTACTTAGTGCGGTTCATGAGATACAGAAATCTCAAAACATTACATTTTGTATTTTTTCACTGAAAATTTCATACTAAATTTTTGCCCAACGCCACTAAAGAAGTTTCACTTCAAAAAATCAGAGAGGTGTCGCGGGACACATGGGCGGAACGAAGTTCCTTTTTCTACAGTAATTCAAATTTTTATTTTTAACGTAACAAATAAGTAATAGAACGTAAGAATTTTTTTGAATTTTGATTTACGCGCCCAAAAGAAGAAATAAACCGCTCCACAGACAAAAACTTCATCAATACATATACCTAATATATAATCAATTGTCCAACGTACAGTGAAAATATAATGAAAACCTGTGATGGTTTTCCTTATTGTTTTCGTTTTTATGCTTTGATAAAGTATGTTTATGTATAGAAACAGTCAAATTGCAAAAAAAAAGTAATGTGTCTCACCTATATAAGCACTCTATAGAAGTGAAACTGTTGCACAAAATGTTAGAAATCAAGTTTTAAAATAATTACTAGAGTTGTGTATAGTATTATTCATTTATTTCATTATTGAAGAAGCAATTTTAGTGTTGAAAGCATATTATAATTCATAATTGAAATAATTTGGTCAAATATGACATATAATAGCAAAGTCTCAGCGACATGCACACAAATTAATATGCGAGATCGGCGTCGTGTAGGGCACACACAAATGAAAAGCATAATTGATATTCGCTCAATCCATGAGCACATATGATTGAACAGAAGAGCGAAAATGCAACTGTTGATGAGTGTGTTGCTGTTTATAAATTGTGCACAAAACCAAACAGCAGCAACGACCCGCGCACTTCCTTTCTCGATAAACGCAAATTGAGCTAGAGAGTTATTTTGTATGTTCACTCGCAACAACAACTACGGCACACACGAAGAGAGAGACGGAAAAGCATCTTCGGCTGGTGGTCGGTTATCCGGTCACTTGTTCGTACACATAGTAAAGCATTTTTTATCTCACTCTTACTCAAGCATTTACATTCATTTTGATTACTGTAACGCTTTTTTTGGACTAACACCTCGCTAAAGAAGTTTGACTTAAAAAAAAAAAACAAATAGTTGTTATATTTTGTGGTACAAATTAGTATTTTTGAGAAATGCTATTGTTTGTTTAATGTTACTAAAACACATAATTTCTTGTAGTGATGAATAGTTAAAGAATTGGGATCTGTGTTGTTGAAATAACGGACAATTTAAAAGGATGTGGGTCATGGTTAGGATTGTATTGCTGTTGGTGCAGGTTGGTGGCGGAATTTTATTTATTATAAAGTTATTGGTTAAGTGTAGCTTTAAGTTCTGCCATCATTATGTCTTTTTCTAGATGTAATGCCACATGGGAAGGGTAATATGTAGGATGGTTTATATTTGATTTGTTGTGTCGGAAAGTTGGGTGGAAATTTTCGTCATGCGCAGCGTTTGACCAATTGGTGCATAGCGTATTGACTATATCTTCTGTGTTAAAAAGATTTTGTGTAGGGTTATTTGGATTGGTGAGGCAGTGAATGTTATGCCGAGTTTTTGAACCACAGAAACGATTTATGTTTGACCATATTTTCGATATGAACGAATTTTAGTTAACTTCAGCGGTAAATTTTTGGTGTTGCTATTGATTTTCTAATTTTTATTTCGCGCTTTGCATTTGCTTTTTATACTATAAGTTTGTCATGAAGTTTGTAACACACAGAAGGAGACATCGTAGACCACATAAAGTATATACGAGTATCGGCAAATAAGTCCTTAGAAAATCCAATAGATAGCGCGACTATTACTGTAAACGGTCTGTTTTCATGCAGCATCACTACCGTCTAGATATGCTGTGAAGTTTCAGCCAGATTGGTTGAGTTGTTGTGTGTTTCTCGTGCATTGAAGAAATAAAATTTGTTTGTTTACAAAAATGGAGAAAATTGAGTTTAGATCTGTTATTAAACATTTTCATATAAAAGGCTTAACAGCAAAGGAAATAAAAAATGAGTTGAATTTAGTTCACGGCACATCTGCTCCTTCACTTGCAACTATTTATAACTGGTTAAATGAATTTAAACGTGGTCGTACATCAACAAAGGATGAACCACGCTCTGGACGCCCTGCAGAGGTGACTACGCCAGAAATGATCAATAAAATCCATGATATGGTGTTAAGTGATCGAAGATTAAAGTTGAGTGAGATAGTTAAGGTTACAGGGATATCAAAAGATAGCGTCATTTCTATTTTACATGAAAAATTGTGTATGAAAAAGATTTCGGCAAGATGGGTGCAGCGTTTGCTCACAGTCGACAATAAACGCAATAGGGTGGGAGCCTCTAAAGCTCTGTTGTCGCTCATGCAACGTAATCCGAATGAGTTTTTTTGTCGGTTTGTGACCGTACATGAAACATGGATTCACCACTACACTCCCGAAACGAAAGTACAATCAAAACAGTGGATTTTGAAAGGCGAACCATGTCCAAAGAAGGCGAAAACCGTAAAATCAGCTGGTAAGGTTATGGCTACTGTTTTTTGGGATGCACGTGGAATTATTTTCGTTGACTATTTGGAAAAAGGAAAAACAATAACAGGGGAGTATTATGCATCTTTATTGGAGCAGCTAAGAGTCAAAATTGAAAAAAAATGGCCTCATTTAAGCAGAAAAAAATCCTCTTTCATCAGGACAATGCCCGCGTTCACACATGTTTACGATCAATGGCTAAAATTGAAGAATTAAAGTTCGAATTGGTCGACCACCCACCGTATTCGCCAGATTTAGCTCCCAGTGACTTTTTCCTATTCCCAAACCTGAAAAAATGGCTCAGTGGACAATGTTTTTTTTCAAATGAAGAAGTCATCGATCAAACAAATGCTTATTTTGAGGACCTTTCAAAATCATATTTTTCTGACAGGTTATCAAAATACAGAAACATGTCAAGAAACACTCCAAGGTATTTGACTGTATCCATGTTGAAATGAAACTTGTTAAGCGAGGTGTAAGTCCAAAAAAAAGTTATGGTAATCAAATGTGTGGATACGGTGGAGAGACGTTGATGGGGGATACACATTGCATATTGAGTTGTTCGTCTGCAGCGTGGAGAATGTATGCTTGTGTGTTTTTACGAAAAGCGTACGAACAAGTGATCGTATAGCCGACCACCAGCCCATCAGCCGACAATATTTTCTCACTCTTCGTGTGTGTCGTCGTTGTTGTTGTTTTCTTGGTGTTGTGTTAACGTCCGTCTGCTTGTAAGCTGCGGTCGTCTATTGCGTGGTAGATGCTAATATCAACAATAACACATACCAATGCAACTAAAGCATCAATGAAAGACAAATACCTCGCTTTTATTATTTTGTTTTTGTTTGAATGTAAAAATGTGATGTGTAAAAACTTACACTAGCCAGTGGTGGTGAAACATTGCTTACGGAAAACCAAATAGAAACGAAAAATGTTTTATATACACTGAAAAAAAACTTAAATATACAAATTTCTTTTAATGTGATTTCAACATCAGGCATTATGTTATCAATAATCTCTTCACAATCTGTAGAAATAGGTGAAGAGTCTTCTAGCACTTTCGTGAGATTCAAAATCTTGATACACCTCAATTTCTGAAGGGTCGCGGTGTTCTGACACATCGGTCGTTAACATAGATTCTAGAGGCAGAGATAGAAGAAAGGTGTGTGTCTTACATAATATGTATACATTTTTGTAAATGTGTACAACATACATATCAGAGTTATGCAGCGAAGGGTTGTGCTCAATATGATGTACTACAAACATACACTAAGCCTAACGACATCAAGCAAAGCCAATGCCTGCAAAACAAACACAAGCTTCACAAGCTCAAGCATGCTCTGATACATATATGAATAGAGATAACTTAATATTTACGAACCATCGGCGGCGTTTTCCATTTCCAACCTATTTACATTAATAGCATTTTGCCGGTTCTCTCGCTGTCGTTGTCTGTAATCACGTTGACGTTGAGCTGGTGTTCGACTCCCTCGTGGGCGTCCGGCATTCTGCCTATAGCCGCAACGTGTTCCTCTCATTGATGATTGTGCGTGAATTCTGAATAATAACCTTCAAGATAAATACCGTATCAATCCATTTCGATGTTAAAACAAATTATCAATTATAAATCCATGTATGGTACACTTACGTTGATAATATCTTTTCATAAAATTATCCTCAATTATTCACTATTTATTTCTTTATTAGCGAGGTGTAAGTTCAAAAAAGCGTTATAGTAATCAAATGTGATGATGTGCTTGAGACATAGAGGGGAGGATACACATTGCACATTGGCTTGTTCTTCTGCAGCGTAGAGAATGAATGCTTATGCATGAGTAAGAGATCAGATGCTTTACTGATGTGTGTTTATTTTACGAAGAACATACGAACAATTGACCGAATAACCGACCACCAGCAGAAGATGCTTTTCTCTCTCTCTCTCTCTCTCTCTCTTCGTGTGTGTCCTCGTTGTTGTTGTTGTTGTTGTTGCGAGTGAACATACAACAGCGGTCCCTCTCTATAAATTTCCGTTTGTCAAGAAGGGAAATGCGCGGGTCGTTTTGTGCGCAACTTATCGACAACAACACACCCGCAATTACTACAATTGCATTTTCGCTCTTCTCTTCTATCATATGTGCTCATGGAGTGACCGAATTTCAACTATGCTTTTCATTTATATGTGCCCTACACGACGTCGATCTCGCATATTAATTTGTATGCATAATAATAATTATTAATTTTTGATTTATAATTTTATAATGAAAAGTAATTATTTTTGATTTTTATTTTTATGAATTAAAAATAATAATTATTTCGCTATTGATTTATAATTAACAATACAATATTTTCATTTTCATAATAATTATTATTTTTAATTTTGTGAGTGAAAAATATAAAAATTATTTGTAATTTTTAAATTTGTGTGAAAACTATAAAAATTATTTGTAATTTTTAAATTTATGTGAAAACTATAAAAATTATTTTTGATTTTTAAAATAAAGCTTAAAAATAATTATTAAATTGGATTAATAAAAATAAAAATCGAAAATAATTATTGTTATTGATTAATAAAATAAAAATCATAAACAATTATTATTAATGATTAATAAAATAAAAATTAATAATAATTGTTACTATTAATTTTTATGAATAAAAATTTAAAATATAAATTTATGCGATATTTGGATAGCCCATTTCAAAACTTAATATTTTGCTATAACTCTTAGATATGTACGACGCTTCCAACATAATGATTTTTTTAGTTAAAAATCCACCCCATAACTATTATTTTCGGTCCCTGTTTTTTTTTAATTAAGTCGTCGTTTAGATCAGATCTGATGATAAATTTTTTCCAATTTTTATGAATATTACTGCTGCATTTAGTTCCCGGAGGTCTGAACAGTATTGTTTCACATTTCCCTGTATTGATTTTTAAATGCCAGTTAGTTGTAAAGCGTTTCACCATATCAAATTTGCTTTGTAGATTGTGATTAATTTCGTCAATTGTTTTGCCTGCGCTGTAAATACGATATCATCCGCAAATGCAATAATGTTATCAAACTCCATTATATATATATATATATAAATATTGAACCATACTGGTGAGTTAACTGTACCCTGCTGTAGTCCGTTTACCATTTTAAATGTTTTTGTACTCATATGCTCTGCATTACAAACTTTGAATTGTTTATAATATTGTATGTGAGGATTAGGATACATATAGGAAATTTAAATTTGATTAGCTTAAACATTGGTCCTTTGATCCAAACCGTATCAAATGCTTTTTCTAGGTCAATAAGGCATGCACCAACACAATATTTCTTGTTCCAGTTCCAATTGATTTCTGACACTAGACAGTTAATTGCATGTAAGTATATTGGAATGTTTGTGTTTGAATCCAAATTTTTAAGTCGTGTATACTATTACCATCATCATGTTCTTTACGAGAATGAATTGATTCAAAATAAGTGCCTAAGTGCGAATGATAAAGCTATTAATATTTATGTCCACTTCAATGAGGTCATCTGATACTAGGGCATTATCGATCACATCCATGCGAATAGAATTTTTATAGTATAGAGGTCTATTGTTTTATTCCTTTTAAAGCTCTTTTTAACCTGTTGAAACATATGTCGAGAGTCCTTAGGATTAATTTTGGTTAGCGTGTTCTCAATTTATTTGCTTATTGCCATATTTATGTTTTGATTAATATTTTTATGAGTTTTAATTTAATTTTTTGCGTATTTAATTCGGGATTTCATAGTATATATTCAAGTCTATTGTGTTTTTTAATTATGGATAGTGTGTTAACTTTTTCAATGTATAGTTTCATATGATCAGTGCTTTGAAATCTGGGAACAGTTATTTCTATAGTTTGAGTTAACACCTTGTTTATTTTGTCAAGATGCCAATCTATTTCGCCATTTTCAAGATTTCTGTCATTTGGTGCGGTAGGTACATCAATCATTATTTGTCGTATCTTGTTCCTAAATTTTTTCCAATATGTTTTTTTATAATTGTATTCCCTCTTTGAAAAATTCGAATGGGTGCATGTCTCGATTTTTGTAAATTATAATCTATACTGCTAGCATGGTCGCTGTCGTAGTCTATAGTTTCTAAACAATTAATTGTGTTATTGTCCTTTTCCACGCAGATTCTTGCATCAACTAAACATATATCCAAATATGAATTAGCTTGTGGAAAAGATTGCAGAGATGAAGCCCATAGTTCGCACTTGAATGATGTTGCATTGTTATCCAGCCACTGCTTAAAAGTATTGCCTTTGTGGTTATTTATTGTGTTTCCCCAGCTAGTATGTTTGCAGTTTAAGTCTCCAGCCAACACATAAAAATTTTTTGTATTATGCAGTTCAAGAGTTTCAAATAATGTGTTTATCTCCCTTAGGAAAAAGGAGTTGTTGTTGCCACTCGGATAGTACGCAGATATGATATACATTTAGCCATTTCCCTGCATTGGTATTTTAATAATACATGCTTCTAGGTATTAAAAACTATCTAGTATAGAATTAGAGTATATTTTGTATTTTATGTTTTGGTTAATTAAAATGGCTGTACCTCCACTAGGGCTGTCAAACTATCGATGGCACTATCGATACTATCGGTAGTTTTCTTTTTTCCACTATCGATTGATAGTCGTGCATTATCGACTATCGCTTGTTTGTCGCTTGCTCATCACAAATTTGCTGGCGTGTTTGTAAGTGAAATAAAATTTTGTTTATATGAATATTAAGGATTTATTTGTTTATATTTTTAGACTTGTGTAGGTGGTGATGATATTGATGATTTTGCAGCTGTGGAGAAATATCTGGAAGTGTCTAAAAGTAAGTAATAATTACCAAATGAAATGAAACATGATCATTACATGCACATATATTTGTGTAGATGGCAGAAAGAATCATGATGTTAGTGACAGCGTTTGCACAACTCCTTTAAAAAAAAATAAAAAAAAAATGGATATTTGGCGCTATTTCGACATATCAGAAAGTGGTAACACAAGCAACCTTTTCGACCATTTAAATAGAGTACATCCAAATCTTCGTACTTCAGAAAACCAGGCTCTGAAGGCGACAATAGTGACCTACTTTCAAAAACAAGCTTTTATCCAAGTAATTCAAAACGGAAGATCCTGTAAGATAATGCGCTGATCCGACTGATGTTCAACCTTTCTCTATTGTTGAGGACAAAGGATTTCGAGATTTCGTAGCGTGCCTTAATCCTCGGTACAGCTTACCATCTCGGAATACATTGCAAAATGTATGTATGGTTGATATGTACAAAAACATTTCAAGTAAGTTGAAATCAATATTACAAAATGTTAATGAAGGATACCTAACAGTTACATGCCACTTCATAACCAATGAATTGAAATTTTTCACGGCAGTCTTGTCCACGAAGCAACTTATTAGTCACACCAACCACTCTGCGGAAAATATTGTAGCATCATTACGGGCAGTTTTCGATGAATGGGGCATCACAAGCCAGATAATGGCTATTGTTAAAGACAATGCCAAATCGATGCTCAAAGCATGTGAAATAGTTCAAAAAGAAAATCTTCCATGTTTCGCTCACTCGTTAAAACTAGTCGTGCAAGTTTGTTTAGCAGAACAGCCCATAAAGGATGTGCTAGCTAAATGCAAATGGATTGTCAAATATTTTAAAAGCTCAACGATTTCTTACGCAAAACTTAAAGTGGCACAAGGGGTTGAAAAGCCATATAGTCTTGTGCAAGAAGTGCCCACGAGATGAAACAGTGCATACGATATGGTGGAGAGAATTTTACTAATTAAGGATTTTATATTGACTGTGTTGCTAGATTCTTCAAAGGCTCCACCAATGTTGACTGCATCAGATATCCTCATTATACGAGATTTATCAAAACTACTTTCACAATTTGTCAGCGCAACCATGCAAGCATCTTCCAGTGACAAATTAACGGTTTTATTGGTAATTCCTTTAATATGTGGACTATTACGAAGTCTCTAAAAATCAGCAGCCTGTATGAACACTTCTAATGGCTTAAGCGCATGTGACTTCTTAAAAGGGAGAATATTAAAGATCACGAAGAACGCTCTGCAACAATGATTGGTACTTTATTGGATCCTCGTTTTAAGAAGGAAGGCTTTAGGTCAAGTTCAAATGCAGATCAAGGGGCGAATATATTAGAGAGTGAGATTGTAGGTATATTAAATGCAGTGTCAACATCACAAACTGCAGAATCATCAACACCAAACGACACCGAGGATGAGGAGCAAAGCTTATTTCAATTTCTGAATGAAAAAAAATGCGAAAAAGCCAAAATCAAAGCGATCTGATGCTATCATCAAATTACGACATTATTTCGAACAAGAAAATTCATCGAAAAACTGGAACCCTTTGAAATATTGGTAAGCATTTTTTTATAATTTGTATTTTTAGTGATCTTACATTTTCATTCCCTGCAGCGTAAAGACGATAATATGATTGAATTAAGGACGTGTGCATTGCGATATTTTTCAATACCACTAAATCGGAGAGAATGTTTAGCAAGGCTGGTTCTATTATTTCGGAAAGAAGATATGCCCTAAAATCAAAAAATTTGGATATGGTGCTGTTTCTTAACAAAAATTGTTGGGTTACTGATCAATGTTATATGTTTAATAAAAATTGATCTCAAAGTGAATGGCTTTAAAATAATTTTTAAGTTTTCTTTCGATTTTAAGTTAAGTAGCACAATATTTTTATATTTTTTATATACTTGTTGAATAGTTCATACGTTAATAAAATTTATGTATAAAAGTTGACGTCTGTGATTTAGTTAATAATTTATATTAAAAAGGAAATTTGGATATGGCCAGTATACACTTTAATGTATCAGTGCGAATTTTGATACTATCGACGATATATCGATGGTTTCAACTATCGCTATTGAAAATATCGATGGTGCCGACTATCGATGGTTTGACAGCTCTAGCCTCCACCCATCTCTCCGTTCGGTCTATCTTTGCGTATTAAATTGTAGTTTTAAAATTGTACTTTATGTCTGGGATTAAGTTTAGTTTCGTTTAATAATAATATTTCAGACTTGTGCCTATCAATGAAGACTTACAGGTCAAGCCTTCTCTTTAAGTTAATTAAGGAATTCACATTTAAAGTGATAATCTTAAGATTTTTAAATGTTGAGAATGATGCTATATTTCGACTTGAATATTTCAAGCGTGGAGTAAATTGCATCAATTCTCTTGATCTGCATATTCAATTCGTTTTTAAATTCTATAAATTGTTGCGTTAAAGCATCAATTGAACTTTATTTAAAATTGACTCACTAATGTTATTAGCGTTTGGAGTAATTTGTCTCTGCACCATTTCAGTGTTAGAATTTGTCATGACTGTGTTAGCGTAGGTTATATTTTTTTACTAGACTATTTTGTATATTTATTTTATTTTGTTTTATAGTTTCTTTTCTATCTCTAATCTTCTTTTGTAGCAATTTATATTTTTCGCACCCTTTGTAAGATGCTGGGTGTCCATGTTTATTACATATGACACAGAAAAGTTTTTCTTTGTCCTCTACTTTTTAATGCGTTAATGTCACTTTCTTGTGTGACTTGGACCAGGAAAATTAGTAACATTTTGTTCTGCTCAAGGGAAAATTTAGTAGTAAACTGCGTTACTTTAATAAATTCGATATTTTCGCTATTCTTTTTCCGTAGCTCCTCTAAGATTGCTTCTGAATTTGTGCTTACATTTAAACCTTTAAGTTGGTACGTTTTATTTTTTAAGCTTTTCGGCGTATACGTGTAGAAATTCACTTTGGTTTTGTTTAAAAAAGCTTTCACTTTTATATACTTATCGAAGTCGGGCAAGAAAAGAGTTAGTTTATCTTTATTATTCTCATTAATTTTATACTCATTTATGTTTAAGCCTTTGGTTATAAATTCAATTAACTTTTCAGTGTTTATATTGAAAATAACACTGTGCGACAAAAAAACAAAAACGTTTATTACATTAATGAAAACCTATTCTTTATTAATTTGGACATGCTGAACACGAAGCAACGGTTTTCTTCTAACACGTACCATTTAAAAGTTATGATAAATTAAATCAAAAAAGAGAGCGAAAAAATGGTACTTTCCAATAAAAAATCATACTTATTTTTTATTATTATTTATTTTTTTTTTTATTTTTTTTTATTACATATGTACATATATAGGAAAACATTAACAGCAGAATCCGCCTTAAAATATTGGTTTGATTTAGTGAACAGTGATGAGTCCATCACAGACGCTTATGATAATGTTATAATATTATTACAAATATTTTTATTTTCATACTCTCCTTGTGAGGAGATCATTAGGGTGTAATCTTTTAAGGCGCCTGAGTGGTGCATTTAAGCTTAGAGAGGCTACCAGTGGGTTTGGATGATGAATGATTTTTTTGTTGTATCTGCTGCTGTGAAAGTTTATTTCATCTAGAACTGTTGACGTGTTCAGATCTCGGTGAAGAGTCGTGTTTCTCACGTACCACGGAGCTCCAGTAATGTAAATAAAACTAATAAACAGTAATGTAATCTGTAACATAAAAGACGGGTGCGGAATCAGAAATTTTTAATGCCCAGACTGTTATGTGGCTCATTTCTTCAATTTATTATTTAAACCTGACGTACTTAGATTAATAACAGATACTGATATGTGTAATTATATTACTATTTTTTTTTTTTTTAAATTCATAATAATAAAAAATAAGTATGATTTTTTTTTTGTCGCGCAGTGTAATTATTGGAGGAATACTTTTGTTGTTATTTTTGCTATTTGCTTGTTTTTTGTTTTCGTATGTTTCTGTTTTCTGATCAACGGTAGTTACCTTTAAATTTTGTGATGCTTGCATTGTTGTTTTTGCTTTCTCACTTTGATTGACAGTAACGCGCTTTTGAAATTTTTCAAACTACTTCACAAACTAAATCAGTTTCGTTATCACAAACTTGATCAGTTTCTATATTAAGCACTGAGTAATAATTTTCACTCGCATGATTTTTTGTCTGTTGTCCAGACATGTTGCAGTTGTTTTTTCTTTTTCCTTGTTTGGTTATTTCTTGAGAGATGAAGCGGTTTTTACGAGTCGCATGTTCTCTCATTTGATGCTTTTTCATTAAATGTTTATTAATTTTTCTTTTAAAGTAGCGTTTTGAGCCTTTTTCAATGTCATTGTTTAATGAATTTTGCACATCAAAATTCTTTTTTGATTAACTTTTAGTTCACTGTTCATATGCTTGGCACTTAACAGGCGCATGCGCGTGTTGTTTGTATACTCTTCACGGGAGTGAATAGTATTATAAGTTTGTCATGAAGTTTGTAACACACAGAAAGAGACATCGCAGACCACATAAAGTATATACATATATTTGTGATCAGCTCGATGAGACGAGTTGAATTAGCCATGTCCGTCTGTCCGTCTGTCTGTCTGTATGTATGCAAACTAGTCCCTCAGTTTTTGAGCTAGAGAGCTGAGCATAAATTTCTTTTTACCATACGCAGCACATTTGTCGGAATCAGCTGAATCGGACCACTAGAGGGGGTACCTCCCATAAAAACCCC
>JBAMAV010001700.1:0-67974 GCA_037043315.1 Amiota communis | reverse complement strand
TTTATCTAAATGAATAAACGAAATGAGACATGAATAAAGTAGTGAACAGAACAAAACGGCACGACTCTGTCAGCAAGCAAAACGTTTCTTTCACAACAAAGATAAGGACTACGATCGAAGCGGAATAGAATTACGGTGGAACGAAGTTAAGCACAAAACGGATAAGTCAAAGTTGAGGCGCTAAGAAGGTGTGCAAAAAACGGATAAGGCAGAGTTGTGGCGCTAAGAAGGTGTGTATAAAACGAACAATCCAAATTTGTTGTGCTAAGAAGTTGTGCATGAAACGGACACAGAACAACGAAACCGAATTAAGTACGATCATAGGCGAGACGGCGCCAAGGTTTCGTAAAGAAAGCAGCTGGTAACGAATAAGGAGGGAAAAACAATTGGGAATCTAGTGTGTGAACTGAAACAAAACGGTTGTCCATCGGACTAAATATTAAAATGTTAACAAAGTTGAGTGAGTTACGCGTAACCGTCCGCATGATATACCGATGACTGGCAACAAAGCGGCCAAAAATTGTAGAAATAATAAACGTACTGGGTTCTGACGAAGTGGAAGTGGAGGACCATGATATTGGCCGGGGTGAATCAAACACTAACCTGCAAAAACAAGTGGATGACTTAAAGACAATGATGGAGTCTTTAACTCAGACAGTCCAAGCCATGACTGTACAGAGGAAAGTGCAAGGAGTCACGGATCGACAAGAAGACACGGCAACGGGACATGAAACGGCAATGACGGTGAATGTTAACTCAACCCAACCAACGGCATCAGTGAGGGCAATACCAGTACAATTCGGTAGTTCACAGAACGTGATGTGATCGGCATACTACCAGAATTTGATCCAACAAAAGGGGGCATAACGGCAGAGCAATTTTTACGCAAAGTGGAACAGTTACAAATGGCATATGCATGGAGTGATGAGATCATTTTGTTTTGTGATTAACACAAAATGAAAGGTGTAGCAAAATTATGGTTAGGCATACAGTATTCCAAAGTTGGCAGCAGTTTGTGAGTACATTGAGACGTGATTTCCCGTTGGTAGTGTGCACAGCGGATGCACACAGAGAGATGACGAGACGCAAACGCAAACAACAAGAAACGTATAGTGAGTACTTTTATGACATGCCAGCGATTGGGCGACGCGCAAACATAGATGAACACTCGATTAATTCTCTTACTCAGTCAACCCGAGACCACAACGGCACTATTGGCCAGAGAGACATCCGGACGTGTTCTGAGCTTTTCATCGCTCTCGAAAATACGAGGGTTGCACAATAAGTCCTTAGAAAATCCAACAGATAGCGCGACTATTACTGTAAATGGTCTGTTTTCATGCAACATCACTACCCTAGGTATGCTGTGAAGTTTCAGCCAGATTGGTTAAATTGTTGTGTGTTTCTTGTGCATTGAAGAAAAAAAATTTGTTTGTTTACAAAAATGGAGAAAATTGAGTTTAGATCTGTTATTAAACATTTTCATATAAAAGGCTTTACAGCAAAGGAAATAAAAAATGAGTTGGATTTAGTTCACGGCACATCTGCTCCTTCACTTACAACTATTTATAACTGGTTAAATGAATTTAAACGTGGTCGTACATCAACAAAGGATGAACCACGCTCAGGACGCGTTGTAGAGGTGACTACGCCAGAAATGATCAATAAAATCTATGATCGAAGATTAAAGTTGAGTGAGATAGTTAAGATTACAGGGATATCAAAAGGTAGCGTCATTTCTATTTTACATGAAAAATTGTATATGAAAAAGATTTCGGCAAGATGGGTGCCGCGTTTGCTCACAGTCGACAATAAACGCAATAGGGTGGGAGCCTCTAAAGCTCTGTTGTTGCTCATGCAACGTAATCCGAATGAGTGTTTTCGTTGGTTTGTGACTGTAGATGAAACATGGATTCACCACTACACTCCCGAAACGAAAGAACAATCAAAACAGTGGATTTTGAAAGGCGAACCATGTCCAAAGAAGGCGAAAACCGTAAAATCAGCTGGTAAGGTTATGGCTACTGTTTTTTGGGATGCACGTGGAATTATTTTCGTTGACTATTTGGAAAAAGGAAAAACAATAACAGGGGAGTATTATGCATCTTTATTGGACCAGCTAAGAGTCAAAATTGAAAAAAAACGGCCTCATTTAAGCAGAAAAAAATCCTCTTTCATCAGGACAATGCCTGCGTTCACACATGTTTACGATCAATGGCTAAAATTGAAGAATTAAAGTTCGAATTGGTCGACCACCCACCGTATTCGCCAGATTTAGCTCCCAGTGACTTTTTCCTATTCCCAAACCTGAAAAAATGGCTCAGTGGACAATGTTTTTTTTCAAATGAAGAAGTCATCGATCAAACAAATGTTTATTTTGAGGACCTTCCAAAATCTTATTTTTCTGACGGGTTAAAAAAATTAGAGAAACGTCTAACTAAGTGTATAGAGCTCCAAGGAGATTATGATGAAAAATAAAAAAAAATTTACTTAAAAAAAATTTGATTTAATGCTTTTTTCTAAGGACTTATTGACCCAGCCTCGTATAAAATCTGGGCAAGGCGTGCACAAAATTTTAAACGCAAAAAATCAGAATAACAACTTTAAACCAGCAGAAGTGGAAGGAGTGCGGGACTTTAACCTCGCTAAACACTCCCGTCCCTTGTCCTATCGTCCTCCCGGAACTGTTATTTTAGATATTACGTCGGGAGGAATGTGGAGCATTGCTGCTCAAAAGGCAATCGGTCCTAGTTTAGTAGGTCATCTATTGTGTTGTGTTGTTGTCGTACAAAACAAATATTCAATGTAGAATCCTTATCCTGATTTTTTTTCAATATTTAATTCAAAAAATCATTGAGAAAATGATAATAAAGGAGAATAACTAATCTATAATACACAAAATCATTGAAAAAATTATAATAAAGAAAAATAACTATACTATATTGCAACACTGTATAAAACAACATTGTGCGAACAGTTGCATTCATTTATAAGACACATAAATTTAGCTCACAAAAGTAACGACGGGTTTGAAATGTGAGCTTCGTGTGTGCGCATTCAAAATTGGTTTATAAGTGTGAATTGAGTCAAGCTGGTTGCAGTGAAAATACAATATGGACCAATGTTGCCTATAGGCAACTTTGTGTTTGGAAAAATCTCAGTCTAAAACAAAAAACCTTATTCTCTAATCTGTTTTTTAATAACTAAATTCACTTATTGTTAAAACATTACTCAATTTTTAGTATTCTTTAAAATCTCTTGCACAAACACTTTTCATAAATTTTTTTTTCTCACATTTGGTCACAACGAAAAAGAGCTCGCATTTCAACAATTACAATACTAATAACATGGGATTCCAATTTTTATTTTCTCAACAGACTACGTCGCCGGTTGGAAAAAACAGCTGGCAACAATATTTCAAAAAACATGACCAATAAAATGTACAATGTTGCCTATAGGCAACTATGAGCATGCCATAGTTAATTTTTTTTTAAATATAACTTATAGCCTATATACACCGTGTTAAAATCGCTGATTTGATCGCAACCAGAGAACGGCAACGGGTAATTTTTTTTCAATCATACGTAATCAATATTGTTGTAAGTTTGAATTATCCTTTTAACATTATGTTTCAGCAAGTTATTCTTTCTACTTGTTTTCTTCTATCTATTATGATCACATTAGCAGCACTATTGTTTCTTCTTATTTGTACAAAAGCTTTTTACTTTCAGTAAACATATGAACCTTAACAAGTTATGGGCCCAGCTCCCTTCAAAATTTTAAATTCTGATCTAAATTATGGAAGATTATAAAATAGCCAAGATGTTCAGCGAGGAAGGGTGGACACTTCGGAAGTTCCATATAAAGGTAATGCTTAGGGCAAGCGGCCTTTGGGACATTGCTAATGGAGCTAAAGTACGACCCGCTGCAGATGGCGCAGAATTAATCAGAAAGAAGGAGAGGGATGCCAAGGCGCAGAAGGTGTTGGTGGTTGCAATGGGAGAGGAGCCGCTAATGCACGTTATCAACTGTGACAACGCTGCAGATATGTACTCAGCTCTGGAAAGTGTATACGAGCAGAAGTCGGAAGCATCTATACACTTATTGCAACAGCAATTTTCCAATACACTAAGGATGAAGATGACACCATAGCGATGCACATTGCCAAGCTGCAGAAAGTTGCCAAGCAGTTGGAGGACTTGGGTGAGAAAATTTCTGAAAATATGCTTATAACTAAGATTTTAATGACTCTGCCGGAGCAATATAATAATTTTTTCGCATCGTGGGAGGCGACGCAAAGGGACAACGAACTTTAAAAATATTGAGTTCGCGCCTGTGCATGGAAGAGTCTCGTTTGGGAGTACAACACCCTTTTTTGGCCAAACAGGAGCGTAAAGCCATTTCTAAGGGTCAAAAGGGCAAGTGCTTCAACAGAATGGACATTGGAAGCGGGACTGCCCAAGAAAAAGAAACATAAGTGAGGTTATGTTTGTGCACTCACACAACAGTTCTGAGGATACGTTGTACATGGATTCTGGAGCGAGTGACCATATGACGTATCATCGGCAGTGGTTTGATAATTATGCAAAACTAAAAAAACTGAAAGACGTCAGAATTGCTGATGGATGTGCAGGCATATGGCAAAGGTGATATTAAAGTTGAAGCGTACGACGGTAGTCAATTAGCCAATGTATTATATGTTCCAAATATAAAACTTAATCTTTTTTCTTCCAACGCTTGTCTGGACAAGGGATACACATTGAAGGCTCAAGGAAACAAATGCAGTTTTGAGAAAAATGGCAGAGTGTGGCTTCAAGGTGAAAGAGGTGATTCAAAATTATTTAAGCTATTTCTAAAAATTACAACCACTTCGGCACAAGCGAATATAGCTGAGAAAACTGAATCACTTCAGCTGTGGCATGAGCGCATATGTCATCAAAATAAGAATCATGCCAAGATAGTGTTACAAGGGAAAAATATACCATTCAGAAGTAATGAGTCTTTTTGTGAAGCATATGTTTTTGGCAAACAGCATCGTAATCCATTTAGTAAAAGCAATAGCAGAGCAAATTTTCCAGGTGAGCTAATACATACAGATTTATGTGGTCCCATGCAAGAAGTTACGTATGGAGGGACACGGTATATGCTTTTGTTTCGTGCCAACTTTTCAAATTATCGCCATGTATCCTGCATCAAGTCAAAGGCCGACGTGAGCATGATGTTGGAACGTTTTTTGGATCGAGTGGAAGCCGAAACTGGAAAAGGAGTGAAGTGCATCAGATCAGGCAACGGTTTGGAATATGTCAACAAAGGCATAGCTGAGATTTTACAGAAACGTCGAATAGTGTATCAAAAGTCAACGCCATACACTCCGGAGCATAATGGCAGAGCCGAAAGGGATATGAGAACCGTCATAGAAGCTGCAAGGACGCTAATACATTCCAAATGTCTAAGTCTAAAATTCTGGGGCGAAGCTGTTCAAAACGTTATATTTACCCTTAATAGAACTTGAAAAACTAAAGATGATGACACTACACCATTTGAGTTATGGTTTGGAAAAAATGCAAACATACATTTTTTGCGAGTTTTTGGTTCAGATGCGTATGTACATATCCCACAGGAAAAGCGCAGGAAATTAAAATCAAAATCGAAAAAGGGCATATTCGTGGGATATGAAAAGAATTGTAAGGGCTACCGCATCTGGATACCACGAGAAAGAAAAATAAAAATTTCTAGAGAAACAAATGATAATTTTACATTTTCAGTTCCAGAAGAGACAGAGGCATGTACTAGCACAACGCCCAAAGTAGAGATAAAGGAGGATGTATCCCGTGTTGAGGATAATAACATATGAAGATGCAAGCTCAAACGATTTAGAAGACCAAAATGAGCTAGAAATGAAAACTTACAATACGCGATCAAAAAGCAGAGAGAAAGATGTCGGCACATTAAACTGTGCTTACTTGGCTACCTGTGATGTACCTACAACATATGAAGAAGCAATGTCAGGGGATTCAAATATGCAGTGGAAGCATGCCATGGACGAGGAGATGGAGTCTCTCATCATTAACAGGACTTGGGACTTAGTAATGCTACCGGAAAATAAATCTGCAATTGCCAACAAGTGGGTCTCCAAAGTAAAACAAAACAAAGAAGGCGAAATCGAAAAGTATAAAGCGCGCTTAGTGTCATGTGGCTTCACACAAAAATTTGGAATTGATTACGAGGAAACATTCAGTCCAGTAGCAAAATTCACTTCTATTCGGATGATTTTTGCATTATCAAACGCGCTTGGATTGTCGCTAAAGCAATTTGATGTCAAGACAGCTTTTCTATATGGTGATCTGGAAGAAGAAATTTTTATGCATCAGCCTGCTGGTTATGAAGATGGATCAAAGAAAGTATGCAAATTAAACAAAAGTCTTTACGGATTAAAACAAGCATCCAGATGTTGGAATCGAAAATTCACGCAACTGTTGGAAAAATTTAACCTTAAAGCAAACACAGCGGACCCATGCGTTTTTGTTGGCAATATTAAAAATGAGAAAGCAATATTAGCAATCTACATTGATGACGGAATCGTAGCAACTAAATCAAAAAACACACTTTCAGAATTTATAGCCTACTTGTGTTCGGAGTTCGAAATAAAGGTTTTTGAATCGTTGTACTATCTGGGTATGTAGATCACTCATCAATCACAGAATATTCATATCTCTCAAGTGGCGTATGCTAAAAAAATTTTGCAGCGGTTTGGCATGGTTAACGCAAAGCCAGTAAGCACGCCAGCAGAAGGTACTCTTCAAGCTGACGAAGATGGGGACCAGCCATTATTCTACCCATATCGTGAGGCGGTGGGATCACTTATGTACTTGTCCATGGTAACAACACCAGATCTTGCTTATGCAGTATCATATGCAAGTCGTTTTCTGGACAATTACAAAAGGAAGCATGTCACAGCTGTGAAAAGGATTCTCCAATATCTAAGGGGAATATCTGGTGACGGTATTTCTTTTAATAATACTAATGATCTTTCGTTAATTAGCTACAGCGACTCAGACTTTGCTGGAGATGTAGAAACCAGGCGCTCAACAGGAAGATACATTATAATTTTTTGTGGCGGCCCAATATCGTGGTCGTCTAAGATTCAGCAAACAGTGGCACTGTCGACAAAAGAACTTGATTACATTGCAGCATGTGAAGGAGTCAAAGAACTTATATGGGTTCGTCGTTTGTTAAGCGAATTATCTGGCGATCAGACGACACCGCAGCTGAACATAGATAACCAAAGTGCTATCAAGTTGGTAAAAAACCCTCAATATCACAAGCGTACTAAACATATTGAGGTAAAATTTCATCTTATTAGACAAATTTATGAAGAGGGTGGTTTCATACTGAAATATGTACCAACAAATGAACAATTGGCTAATATTCTCACTAAACAACTTAAGAAAAACATGTTTAATAGTTTAAAAGCAAATGTAAATATTCATAAAATTGTAAAGGAAGAATAACATGATAAAAAGTTGAAGTGTTTTAAGTTTCAATTATTCTTTTAACATTATGTTTCATCAAGTTATTCTTTCTACTTGTTTTCTTATCTATTAAGATCACATTAGCAGCACTATTGTTTCTTCTTCTTTATAAAAGCTTCTTTACTTTGTACAAAAGCTTTTTACTTTTCAATAAACACATGAATCTTAATATTTATAATTCAAAAAATTCCAATATATATTTTTTTGTTTTTCTGCTATTTGTCTATTATTATTTATTATTATAATTTTTTTTAAACATAATATTTTAAAATAGAAATGCAAAATACAAACAAAACCAGAAAGAAGGCTATCATTGGCTGTGCCAAAGATGTAATACTCTTCACGCTCCTCAGGGTTGCATCGAACCTTCCTTTTTTAGCATCACCATGTTCTCTCTGTTACAATTTGAGTATCAACAAAGAACACATTTTCAGTATCAACAAAGAACACAGTTTGAGTGGCATTGTTTTTTGTACTTCTACTCTTTATAAGTTTGTCATTTAATGTGAGTTTGTATGGGAGGTACCCCTGCTGGTAACCCTAGGATCATTAAATTTACATGGCTGATGGATATGGAACAGAAACTTATATTGTTCAAATTTTAGTTCAATAAGTCAAAAAACAAGAAACAAATAAGAACATTAATTGAAGTGGGGAGGTACCCCTCCTGGTAATCCTAGGATCATGAAATTTACATGGTTGATGAATATTGATCAGAAACTTATAGTGTCCAAATTTCAGTTTGATACGTCAAAAAACGAAAACCTTTTTTTAATAAGAACTTTAATTTAAAAGGGGTTTGTATGGGAGGTGCCGCTCCTGGTAACCCCAGGAACATGAAATTTATATGGCTGATGGATACGAAACAGAAACTTATAAATTAAGAAACAATAAATCAAAAAACAAAAAACTTTTTCTAATAAGAACATTAATTTAAAAGAGGGTTTGTATGGGAGCTAGTGGTCCGATTTGGCTGATTCTGACAAATGTTCGTAAAAAGAAACAGATGTACATTTCAGCTCTCTAGCTCAAAAACTGTGGGACTAGTTTTGCGAACAGACGGACGGTCGGACATGGCTAAATCAACTCGTCTCATCTAGCTGATCACAAATATATATACTTTATGTGGTCTGCGATGTCTCCTTCTGTGTGTTACAAATTTCATGACAAACTTATTGACTCCCGTGAAGAGTATAAAAAATCGGGATAGGTAGTATCGCAACACTACCGTAATTGTCCTTGCGTGAAAACGTTTTTTATGAACCATTATAATTAAAGGAAAGTCGACAGTCCAGATTTTTCCAAATTGGTCTTTATATGTACATGCTTTATATTTTAAGTCAACTAATACAGTAATTTGTAAACTGTAGAAATTAGTAGTAGTTCAATTGTTGGATATCGATTCTGTCCATAACATATGTTTACATGTACGTATCAAACGAATCGTCTTTTGTATTGTTAAACATATATTTTTTAAATTCTTTGTGCGTCAATATTAAATCAATTTTCTTTTAGTGTTGCGCAATATACTACAAAGTTTGTTTTGCAAAAACGAAAGTAAAGATGTTTAAATCAATTATACCAAGAATAAGAAACGCAAACAGACATGGTTTACAGAATGATGAAACAGATTACGGTAAGAAAATGTTAATTGACTGTCAGGTGTAATTTAATTATTAAAATTTATTACATTTAACACAGGGTAATGACCGGAGAAAAATGATATGTAAGGTTTGCATGTCAATTGCTTTTACTAAAATATAAAGTATTTATTAAAATATAACACATTTGTTTAAATAAAAATAAAGAAAAATTAACTGTCTTTACGAAATTTGTAAATGACGCGTTCATTGAAAATGCCCATACACACACTCACACATACGCCTGAATTTATGTCTGCTTTGACTATTTTATTCTTTTCTTTTCCAAACAACCTCCACCCCACCCAAGCAATTCTTCACACGCACACGATGCTTCATCATACACATACTCACATATACATACACCTTAACTTATGTCTGCTTTGACTATTTCATTCTTCCTCTTCTTCCCCTTGCACGTCTTACATTTTTTGACATTGTTCGTATCCAATTTTTAAATTTTTTCTAAATAACACAAAAAGTAAAATTTCCCACTTACCCGTCGAATTTTCCAAAAATTTTCTTTCACATTTTTCTAATTGACCTATAGCGAACATAACAAAAGGAAAATCAGCCAGAAAGGGCAGACCTTTCTCAAGCAATACGCTTAGAAAGAAGGGATTTTCTTGTATTTATTCAGATTTTAATACAAAAAATCGAAATTTCGCACTTTCCAGGTGGATTTTCGAAAAAAATCAGCCAAATAGGACAATCCCTTCTCAAGCAATACGCTTACAAAAGAAAAGCGAAATTTCCGTTTTAGTCACCTCTTTGAACACCCCTCCCCCTTTGTTGACATAAGCGCACAATGACAATATTCCTCTTACATGCTGCAGCACAAAGCACAACTTCAGAATGTACTAATTACTTGGCGCTACGACTTTTGAGTTAGTTATGTACTATTAAAAACAAAGGCGACATTTTTCGAAAAATTCTGAAAGAGGGGCATATTGTGGCATGTATACCCATTTTAAAAACGTTTTCACTTTAAAACATCACTCACACTGGATCTACCAACGCACAGATCTCAAGAGATCCAGCGTCACTTCACTAAATTAGATATACGAAAATAGTTAAAAAACGTAATACGAGTTTTTTTTAATTTGTGTTGAATATTTTATTCTATTTAAGTCGTCAAACCAGATTGATAGCAAATAATATGATAGTATGTTATAAGCATCTTTCTTAACAAATGTCTCTACGTCTAAATATTACTTTTTATTATATTATGTACTACAAATGTAAAAAAAATACCTTACAATATTCCAGATGATGAAATTCTCAAATAAAAATACAACAGAAATATGTATATAGTACATCAATACAAAATCTGTATGTATGTATTACATATGTAAGTATATATATGTACCTACTTAAATACATATATGCATGTGCTTAAAAACTATAAAAATCTCCATACACTCGTATCTCATTTAAAAACAAAAAATACAAAATTTCAAAAATGTCAACACAGTTTAAAACTTAAGACTGCTTGCACAACAGTTCCTCCATTCAAACCCCATACATCGTACCTTAAATGACCTACTACGTTCTCTGCTGGCTGCTTGCCATTGTATATGCTTCAATTACCAACACCAAATAATTTACAAGGTTGTCATCTAGAGAACGTCATCGTTTCCACGTGTCTGAAACGCATAGACGATAGCTTTGTATGTATGTGTTCTATATATGTATGAACGTCTGTACGCCTATCAGCACTCGGCGCAAAAGCTAAATAGATAACGAACTATGTTGTTTAAAATTGTTGTTGGAATCGAAGAGACCACGATTTCGTCAGAGAATTGTCTTGTCTACGTATTTAAAAGTGTATGCTTTGTCACAGTTTGTACGAGGGTTACCGTTTATATTTCAGGAACGGTAATGATGAAATCATACATCTACATCGAGAAATTTTAGCCTAAAGCCAGAAAAAAGGTTATCATTGCCTATGCCACACTCCTTCGGGTTGACTTATCGAACTGAATTTTGAACGCTATAACTTTTTGATCCATATTAATCAACCATGTAAATTTCATAATACTGGGGGTACCAGGAAGGGAACCTCCCATACAAACACCTATTTAAATTAATGTTCTTATTAGAAAAAGTTTTTTGTTTTTTAACGAATCGCACTCAAATTTAGAAAATATTAGTTTCTTATCCACATTCATCAACTATGTAAATTTAAAGATACTAAGGTTACCAGGAGGGGTACCTCACAACAAACCACCGTTTAAATTAATGTTTTTATTAAAAAAGGTTTTTGAAGTGAAACTTCTTTAGCGGCGTTGGGTAAAATTTAGTACAAATTTTGAGTGATAAAATACAGATTGTAACGTTTTTCGGATTCTGTATCTCATGAACCGCACTAGGTAGACACTTCAAATTTCCACCGGAAAGGTCTCGAAAAAGAGATTACATTTCCACAACAACAACATGCAGTGTATGTGTATAAAAATGTTTATAACGACAACATGCAAGCAAACAGATTGTGTGGTGTACAAAAACAAGCGAATATACGAAGAAAAGAGAACGAAAAACACACAGAAGCTTGCAGTTGGTCTAATTTTTCGGCAAGAGTGGATAGACGTTAAACGTAAACACAACAACAGCAATTACACACGCCAAAGAAAACAAAAGCAACATACAGACGGATAGAAAGACAGACAGATTAAAAGACAGACATAGCTTAATTAACTGGACAGAATATTATGTATGCTAATGTTGTATTTGTTTTGAGATGATGTCTCTCTCTATCTCTCTCTCTGTCTGTTTTTAAGAAGTTTCACTTCTATCACGTGTACGATAGCACACATGCAATTTTTTCTTTTTTTGGAGCTATGAACTGAAATTTGGCCACTAAAGGTTTCTGATCCATATTCATCAACCATGTAAATTTCATGATACTAGGGTTACCAGGAGGGGTAACCCATAGAAACCACCTCTGAAAATAATATTCTTATTAGAAAAAGTTTTTTACTTTTTAACGTATCGAACTGAAATTTTGAAACTACAAGTTTCTGATCTATGTTTAACGACCATGTAAATTTCAAGATCATAAGATTACCAGGATTGGTACCTGCCATACTAAACCCCATTTAATTTAATGTTCTCATTGGAAAAACTCTTTTTTAGTTTGTGACGTATCGAACTAAAATTTGGTCAATATGTTTCTAATCCATATTCATCAACCATAGTCTTCATGATGCTACGGGTACCAGGAAGGGAGGGATACCTCCCATGCAATGTTAATGTTCTTATTTGAAAAAGTTTTTTGTTATTTAACGTATCGAACTGAAATTTCGACACTATAAAATTCTGACCACTAGGGAGGGTACCTCCCATAGAAACCACCATTTAAATTAATGTTGTCATCAAAAAATTTTTTTGGTTTTTCGAGCTAAAATTTTGCCACTATAAGTTTCTGATTCATATTCATCAACCGTTTAAATTAAAAAACACTTGGGGTACCAGGTGGGGATGGGTATCTCCTATACAAACCACCTGTTGAGTCCTAGAGCTTTTTCTTCAACTATTAAAGCGAATAGAACTAGATAAAATTCTATGCTTGCGAAAAAATGGCAAATTGAAAAAACTACATTCAACTTGATCGATATTCGAACCTGCACTGTGCGAGTGCGAGACCGCCACTCTGCCATATGCACCACCATTGAACTATAAAATAACCAAACATACTCCCCCCGTTGGAAGAGTAGATCTCCCAACAGAGTAAGAACCGAGTTAAGAACTGCTTGTCCTTCATACGCTTCCGAATTGCAGCCGCAGGAGTGAACTTTTAGCGAAAACGATCGATAAGAACAAATCACGTCGGGGACACCAAATGTTGAGTCCAAGAGTTTTTTTTTGAACTATTAAAGCGAATAGAATTTGATAAAATTCTATGCTTGCGAAAAAATTGCAATTTGAAAAAACTACATTCAACTTGATCGAGATTCGAACCTGCAACGTGCGACTGCGAGACCACCACTCTACCATATGCACCACCATTGAACTATGAAACGAGCTCGGTAAAACCAAACACCAGCATTGAAATTAATGTTCTTATCGGGAAAAGTTTTTTGTTTTTTTTTTTACGTATCGAACTGAAATTTGAACACAATAAGTTTCTGATCCATTCATCATAAGTTTAAGACCCTAGGGTTACCGAAAGGGATACCTACCATAGAAACCATCATTTAAATTAATGTTTTTGTTAGCAAAATTTTTTTGTTTTTCGACTTATCAAACTGAAATTTGCACACTATACATTTCTGATCCATATTAATAAACCATGTAAATTTCATGATCTAAAGAGTACCAGGTGGGGAGGGGTACCTCCCATACAAACCCCCATTAAAATTAATGTTCTTATTAGATAATTTTTTTTTGGCTTTTAACGTATTGAACTGAAATTTGGACACTATAAATTTCTGACTCCTAGTCATCAACAATGTAAATTCCATGATCTTAAGGTTACCAAGTAGGGAGAGGTACCCCAAACAAAACACCATTTAAATTAATGTTCTTATTTGGAAAAGTTGTTTGATTTCAATATGTTATGGGTAAAAGGTGGATAGGGGTACTTCCCATACAAACCTCCATTTAAATTAATACTCTTATTTTGAAAATTTTTTTGTTTATTGACTTATAGAACTGAAATTTGGGTACTATAAATTTCTAGTCCATATTTATCAACCGTGTAAATTTCAATATGTTAGGGGTACCAGTTGGGGAGGAGTTCCTCCCATACAAACACCCAAATAAATAAATGTTCTTATGTAGAAATTTTTTTAAGGTTTTTTTACGTATTGAACTCAAATTTGAACACTATAAATATCTGGTCCACACTTATCAACCATGTAAATTTCAATATGTTATGGGTACCTGGTGGGGAGAGGTACCTCTCATACAAACCTCCATTTAAATTAATGTTCTTATTTGGAAAATTTGTTTGTTTTTTTGACGTATCAATATGTAATGGGTAGCAGGAGGATAGTGATACCTCCCATACAAACCCCCATTTAAATTAATACTCTTATTTGGAAATTTTTTTTGTTTTTTGACTTATAGAACTGAAATTTGGATACTATAAATTTCTGGCCCATATGTATCAACCGTGTAAATTTCAATATGTTAGGGGTACCAGTTGGGGAGGGGTTCCTCCCATACAAACACCCATTTTAATATATGTTCTGATTTAGAATTTTTTTTTGGTTTTTTGACGTATCGAACTGAAATTTGAACACTATAAATATCTGGTCCATATTTATCAACCATGTAAATTTCTATATGTTATGGGTACCTGGTGGGGAGGGGTACCTCCCATACAAACCAGCATTTAAATTAAAGTTGTTATTTGGAAAAGTGTTTTTTTTTTTGACGTATCGAACTGAAATTGGAACACTATAAATTTCCGATCCATATTCATCAACCATGTAAATTTCAAGATCTAAAGTGTACCAGATGGGGAGGGGTACCTACCGAACAAACCCTCACACAAATTAATGTTCTTATTAGCAAAAGTTATTTGAATTTTGACGTACCGAACTGAAATTTGCACGCTATAAATTTCATATTCATATTCATCAACCATCTAAATTTCATCACATAAAGGGTTCCTTATGAGGAGGGGTACCTCCCATACAAACACCCATTTAAATTAATGTTGTTATTTAGAATTTTTTTTTGGTTTTTTGACGTATCGAACTGAAATTTGAACACTATAAATATCTGGTCCATATTTATCAACCATGTAAATTTCATGTTATGGGTACCTGGTTGGGAGGGGTACCTCTCATACAAACCACCATTTAAATTAAAGTTGTTATTTGGAAATTTTTTTTTTTTGACGTATCGAACTGAAATTGGAACACTATAAATTTCCGATCCATATTCATCAACCATGTCAATTTCATTATCTACAGGATACCAGGTGGGGAGAGGTAACTCCCATATTAATCACCTTTTAAATTAATGTTCTTATTTAGAAATTTTTTCTTTGTTTTTTGACGCATCGCACTGAAATTTGAACACTATAAATTTCTGATCCATATTCATCAACCATGTAAATTTCAAGATCTAAAGGGTACCAGATGGGGAGGGGTACCTCTCGAACAAACCACCTTTTAAATTTATGTTCTTGTTAGCAAAAGTTTATTGTTTTTTGACGTGTCGAACTGAAATTTGAACACTATAAATTTCTGAACCATATTCATCAACCATGTAATTTTCATGATCTAAATGGTACCAGATAGGGAGGGGTACCTCCCATACAAGCTACCTTTGAAATTTATATTCTTGTTAGCAAAAGTTTTTTGTTGTTTGACGTATCGAACTGAAATTTGAACACTATAAATTTCTGATTCATATTCATCAACCATCTAAAGTTCAACACTAAAGGGGTCCTTATGGGATGGGTACCTCCCATACAAACACCCATTTAAATTAATGTTGTTATTTAAAATTTTTTTTTGATTTTTTGACGTATCGAACTGAAATTTGAACACTATAAATTTCTGGTCCATATTTATCAACCATGTAAATTTCAATATGTTATGGGTACCTGGTGGGGAGGGGTTCCTCTCATACAAACTACCATTTAAATTTAAGTTGTTATTTGGAAATTTTTTTTTTTTTTGACGTATCGAACTGAAATTGGAACACTATAAATTTCCGATCCATATTCATCAACCATGTCAATTTCATTATCTACAGGATACCAGGTGGGGAGGGGTAACTCCCATATTAATCACCTTTTAAATTAATGTTCTTATTTAGAAATTTTTTCTTTGTTTTTTGACGCATCGCACTGAAATTTGAACACTATAAATTTCTGATCCATATTCATCAACCATGTAAATTTCAAGATCTAAAGGGTACCAGATGGGGAGGGGTACCTCTCGAACAAACCACCTTTTAAATTTATGTTCTTGTTAGCAAAAGTTTATTGTTTTTTGACGTGTCGAACTGAAATTTGAACACTATAAATTTCTGAACCATATTCATCAACCATGTAATTTTCATGATCTAAAAGGTACCTCCCACACAAACCACCATTTAAATTAATGTTCTTATTTGGAAAATTTGTTTGTTTTTTTGACGTATCAATATGTTATGGGTAACAGGAGGATAGGGGTACCCCCATACAAACCACCATTTAAATTAACACTCTTATTTGGAAATTTTTTTTGTTTTTTGACTTATAGAACTGAAATTTGGATACTATAAATTTCTGGCCCATATATATCAACCGTGTAAATTTCAATATGTTAGGGGTACCAGTTGGGGAGGGGTTCCTCCCAAACAAACACCCATTTAAATTAATGTTCTTATTTAGAATTTTTTTTTGGTTTTTTGACATATCGAACTGAAATTTGAACACTATAAATATCTGGTCCATATTTATCAACCAAGTAAATTTCAATATGTTATGGGTACCTGGTGGGGAGGGGTACCTTTCATACAAACCATCATTTGATTTAAAGTTCTTATTTGAAAAAGTTTTTTTTTTGACGTATCGAACTGAAATTGGAACACTATAAGTTTCCAATCTATAGTCATCAACCATGTCAATTTCATTATCTAAAGGGTACCTAATGGGGAAGGGTATTCCCGATCAAACCATCATATAAATTAATGTTCTTACTAGCAAAAGTTATTTGTATTTTGACGTACCGAACTAAAATTTGTACGCTATAAATATCTGATTCATATTCATCAACCATATAAATTTCATCACATAATGGGTTCCTGATGGGGAGGGGTACCACCCATACAAATCACCATTTAAATTAATGTTCTTATTTGAAAAACTGTTTTTTTTTTTTTTTTGACGTAGCAAACAGAAATTGGGATACTGCAAATTTCTAGTCCATATTTATCAGCCGTGTAAATTTTAACATGTTAGTGGTACCAGTTGCGGAGGGGTTCCTCCCAATCAAACACCCATTTAAATTAATGTTCTTATTTAGAAAATTTTTTGGTTTTGTCTTACGTATCGCACTGAAATTTGTAAACTATAAATTTCTGGTCCATATGTATCAACCGTGTAAATTTCAATATGTTAGGGGTACCAGTTGGGGAGGGGTTCCTCCCATACAAACACCCATTTTAATTTATGTTCTGATTTGGAATTTTTTTTTGGTTTTTTGACGTATCGAACTGAAATTTGAACACTATAAATATCTGGTCCATCTTTATCAACCATGTAAATTTCAATATGTTATGGGTACTTGGTGGGGAGGGGTACCTCTCATACATACCACCATTTAAATTAAAGTTCTAATTTGGAACAGTTTTTTTTTTTGACGTATCGAACTGAAATTTGAACACTATAAATTTCTGATCCATATTCATCAACCATGTAAATTTCAAGATCTAAAGGGTACCAGGTGGGGAGTGGTACCCCCCGTACATTCCATCATATAAATTAATGTTCTTACTAGCAAAAGTTTTTTGTATTTTGACGTAACGAACTGAAATTTGTACGCTATAAATATCAGGTCCGTATTTATCAACCATGTAAATTTCAAGATCTAAAGTGTACCAGATGGGGAGGGGTACCTACCGAACAAACCCTCACACAAATTAATGTTCTTATTAGCAAAAGTTATTTGAATTTTGACGTACCGAACTGAAATTTGCACGCTATAAATTTCATATTCATATTCATCAACCATCTAAATTTCATCACATAAAGGGTTCCTTATGAGGAGGGGTACCTCCCATACAAACACCCATTTAAATTAATGTTGTTATTTAGAAATTTTTTTTGGTTTTTTGACGTATCGAACTGAAATTTGAACACTATAAATATCTGGTCCATATTTATCAACCATGTAAATTCCATGTTATGGGTACCTGGTTGGGAGGGGTACCTCTCATACAAACCACCATTTAAATTAAAGTCTTTATTTGGAAATTTTTTTTTTTTTTTGACGTATCGAACTGAAATTGGAACACTATAAATTTCTGATCCATATTCATCAACCATGTAAATTTCAAGATTTAAAGGGTACCAGGTGGGGAGTGGTACCCCCCGTACATTCCATCATATAAATTAATGTTCTAACTAGCAAAAGTTTTTTGTATTTTGACGTAACGAACTGAAATTTGTACGCTATAAATCTCTGATTCCTATTCATCAACCATATAAATTTCATCACAAAATGGGTTCCTGATGGGGATGGGTACCTCCCATACCAATCACCATTTAAGTTAATGTTCTTATTTGGAAAACTGTTTTTTTTTTTTTTTGACGTTTCAAACTGAAATTTGGACACTATAAATTTCTGATCCATATTAATCAACCATGTAATTTTCATGATCTAAATGGTACCAGATAGGGAGGGGTGCCTCCCATACAAACTACCTTTGAAATTTATATTCTTGTTAGCAAAAGTTTATTGTTGTTTGACGTATCGAACTGAAATTTGAACACTTTAAATTTCGGATTCATATTCATCAACCATCTAAATTTCAACACTAAAGGGGTCCTTATGGGGAGGGGCACCTCCCATACAAACACCCATTTAAATTAATGTTGTTATTTAAAATTTTTTTTTTGGTTTTTTGACGTATCGAACTGAAATTTGAACACTATAAATTTCTGACCCATATTCATCAACCATGTAATTTTCATGATCTAAAAGGTACCTCCCACACAAACCACCATTTAAATTAATGTTCTTATTTGGAAAATTTGTTTGTTTTTTTGACGTATCAATATGTTATGGGTAACAGGAGGATAGGGGTACCCCCATACAAACCACCATTTAAATTAACACTCTTATTTGGAAATTTTTTTTGTTTTTTGACTTATAGAACTGAAATTTGGATACTATAAATTTCTGGCCCATATATATCAACCGTGTAAATTTCAATATGTTAGGGGTACCAGTTGGGGAGGGGTTCCTCCCAAACAAACACCCATTTAAATTAATGTTCTTATTTAGAATTTTTTTTTGGTTTTTTGACATATCGAACTGAAATTTGAACACTATAAATATCTGGTCCATATTTATAAACCATGTTAATTTCAATATGTTATGGGTACCTGGTGGGGAGGGGTACCTCTCATACAAACCACCATTTAAATTTAAGTTGTTATTTGGACAAGTTTTTTATTTTTTTGACGTATCAATATGTTATGAGTAGCAGGAGGATAGGGGTACCTCCCATGCAAACCCCGATTTAAATTAATACTCTCATATGGAATTTTTTTTTGTTTTTTGACTTATACAATTGAAATTTTTATACTATAAATTTCTGGCCAATATGTATCAACCGTGTAAATTTCATTTTGTTAGGGGTACCCGGTGGGGAGGTGTTCCTCCTATACAAACCACCATTTAAATTCATGTTCTTATTTAGAAAATTTGTTTTGTTTTTTGACGCATCGCACTGAAATTTGAACACTATAAATTTCTGACCCATATTTATCAACCATGAAAATTTCAAAATCTAAATCTCCCTTACAAACCCTCATATAAATTAATATTCTTAATAGCAAAAGTTATTTGTATTTTGACGTACCGAACTGAAATTTGGAAGCTATAAATCTCTTATTCATATTTGTTTTGAGGGAGGATAATAAGTTTTATGCACCGTTTTGTAAATAAAAACACTTTGCTTTGTGCTTAGTTTATTTTCAATTCACTTTATTTCCAATTTTGTTTTTGTCTTAAATTTATAATTTTGTTTGTTATAAAATTTATTTGTATTAAGTTTGTTGTTATTATTGTTGTTGTTGTTGTTTAGATAAAGAACACAACTTGCGCGACGTCGCCTGTGTTCGTTTTTGCGTGTTTTCACCAACTGTTTATTGGACATTCTCCTTTGTCCTGCTAGAGTCCGAAGCTGCATTCGATCAGGCGCGTTCGATCCAACGTCAGCCTCAAACCCTCTGCTCCCGACGATATTCATCAATCATCTAAATTTCATCAGATAAAGGGTTCCTGAAGGGGAGGGGTACCTCCCAAACAAACCATCATTTAAATTAATGTTCTTATTTGGAAAACTGGATTTTTTTTTTTGACTTATCAAACTGAAATTTGGACACTATAAATTTCTGATCCATATTCATCAACCATGTAATTTTTGTGATCTAAATGGTACCAGATGAGAAGGGTGCCTCCCATACAAACCATCTTTGAAATTTATGTTCTTGTTAGCAAAACTTTTTGTTTTTTGACGTATCGAACTGAAATTTGAACACTATAAATTTCTGAACCATATTCATCAACCATGTAATTTTCATGATCTAAAAGGTATCAGATGGGAAGGGGTACCTCCCACACAAACCTCCATTTAAATTAATGTTCTTATTTGGAAAATTTGTTTGTTTTTTTGACGTATCAATATGTTATGGGTAGCAGGTGGATACGGGTACCCCCCATACAAACCACCATTTAAATTAACACTCTTATGTGGAATTTTTTTTTGTTTTTTGACTTATAGAACTGAAATTTGGATACTATAAATTTCTGGCCCATATATATCAACCGTGTAAATTTCAATATGTTAGGGGTACCAGTTGGGGAGGGTTTCCTCCCAAACAAACACCCATTTAAATTAATGTTCTTATTTAGAAATTTTTTTTGGTTTTTTGACGTATCGAACTGAAATTTGAACACAATAAATATCTGGTCCATATTTATCAACCAAGTAAATTTCAATATGTTATGGGTACCTGGTGGGGAGGGGTACCTCTCATAAAAACCCTCATTTAAATTAATACTCTTATTTGGAAATTTTTTTTGTTTTTTGACATATCGAACTGAAATTTGGATACTATAAATTTCTGGCCCATATGTATCAACCGTGTAAATTCAATATGTGAGGGGTATAAGTTGGGAGGGGTTCCTCCCAAACAAACACCCATTTAAATTAATGTCCTTATTTAGAAATTTTTTTTTGGTTTTTTGACGTATCGAACTGAAATTTAAACACTATAAATATCTGGTCCATATTTATCAACCAAGTAAATTTCAATATGTTATGGGTACCTGGTGTGGAGGGGTTCCTCCATTACAAACACCGATTTAAATTAATGTTCTTATTTAGAAATTTTTTTTGGTTTTTTGACGTATCGAACTGAAATTTTAACACTATAAATATCAGGTCCACATTTATCAACCATGTAAATTTCAATATGTTATGGGTACCTGGTGGGGAAGGGTACCTCTCATACAAACCTCCATTTAAATTAATGTTCTTATTTGGAAAACTGTTTTTTTTTTTTTTTTTTTGACGTAACAAACGGAAATTGGGATACTGCAAATTTCTAGTCCATATTTATCAACCGTGTAAGTTTTAACCTGTTAGGGGTACCAGTTGGGGAGGGCTTCCTCCCAATCAAACACCCATTTAAATTAATGTTCTTATATAGAAAATTTTTTTGGTTTTGTTTTACGTATCGCACTGAAATTTGTAAACTATAAATTTCTGGTCCATAGTTATCAACCGTGTAAATTTCAATATGTTAGGGGTACCAGGTGGGGAGGGGTTCCTCCATTACAAACACCCATTTAAATTAATGTTCTTATTTAGACATTTTTTTTGGTTTTTTGACGTATCGAACTGAAATTTTAACACTATAAATATCAGGACCACATTTATCAACCATGTAAATTTCAATTTGTTATGGGTACCTGGTGGGGAGGGGTACCTCTCATACAAACCTCCATTTAAATTAATGTTCTTATTTGGAAAAGTTTTTTTTTTTTTGACGTATCGAACTGAAATTGGAACACTATAAATTTCCGATCCATATTCATCAACAATGTCAATTTCATTATCAAAAGGGTACCAGGTGGGGAAGGGTAACTCCCATACAAACCACCTTTTAAATTTATGTTCTTATTTACACAATTTTTTTTGTTTTTTGACGTATCGCACTGAAATTTGAACACTATAAATTTCTAATCCATATTCATCAACCATGTAAATTTCAAGATCTATATGTTAGGGGTACCAGTTGGGGAGGGTTTCCTCCCAAACAAACACCGATTTAAATTAATGTTCTTATTTAGAAATTTTTTTTGGTTTTTTGACGTATCGAACTGAAATTTTAACACTATAAATATCAGGTCCACATTTATCAACCATGTAAATTTCAATATGTTATGGGTACCTGGTGGGGAAGGGTACCTCTCATACAAACCTCCATTTAAATTAATGTTCTTATTTGGAAAACTGTTTTTTTTTTTTTTTTTTGACGTAACAAACGGAAATTGGGATACTGCAAATTTCTAGTCCATATTTATCAACCGTGTAAGTTTTAACATGTTAGGGGTACCAGTTGGGGAGGGGTTCCTCCCAATCAAACACCCATTTAAATTAATGTTCTTATTTAGAAAATTTTTTTGGTTTTGTTTTACGTATCGCACTGAAATTTGTAAACTATAAATTTCTGGTCCATAGTTATCAACCGTGTAAATTTCAATATGTTAGGGGTACCAGGTGGGGAGGGGTTCCTCCATTACAAACACCCATTTAAATTAATGTTCTTATTTAGAATTTTTTTTTGGTTTTTTGACGTATCGAACTGAAATTTTAACACTATAAATATCAGGTCCACATTTATCAACCATGTAAATTTCAATATGTTATGGGTACCTGGTGGGGAGGGGTACCTCTCATACAAACCTCCATTTAAATTAATGTTCTTATTTGGAAAAGTTTTTTTTTTTTGACGTATCGAACTGAAATTGGAACACTATAAATTTCCGATCCATATTCATCAACAATGTCAATTTCATTATCAAAAGGGTACCAGGTGGGGAAGGGTAACTCCCATACAAACCACCTTTTAAATTTATGTTCTTATTTACACAATTTTTTTTCTTTTTTGACGTATCGCACTGAAATTTGAACACTATAAATTTCTAATCCATATTCATCAACCATGTAAATTTCAAGATCTAAAGGGTACCAGATGGGGTGGGGTACCTCCCGAACAAACACTCATAAAAATTAATGTTCTTATTAGCAAAAGTAATTTGTATTTTGACGTACCGAACTGAAATTTGCAAACTATAAATTTCTGATTCATATTCATCAACCATCTAAATTTCATCGCATAAATGGTTCCTTAAGGGGAGGGGTACCTTCCATACAAACACCCATTTAAATTAATGTTGTTATTTAGAAATTTTTGTTGGTTTTCTGACATATCGAACTGAAATTTGAACACTATAAATATCCGATCCATATTTATCAACCATGTAAATTTCAATATGTTATGGGTACCTGGTGGGGAGGGGTACCTCCCATACAAACCATCATTTAAATTAATGTTCTTATTTGGAAAACTGTTTTTGTTTTTGACGTATCGAACTGAAATTGGAACACTATAAATTTCCGATCCATATTCATCAACCATGTAAATTTCAAGATCTATAGTGTACCAGATGGGGCGGGGTACCTACCGTACAAACCCTCACACAAATTAATGTTCTTATTAGCGAAAGTTATTTGTATTTTGACGTACCGAACTGAAATTTGCACGCTATAAATTTCTGATTCATATTCATCAAGCATCTAAATTTCATCACATAATGGGTTCCTTATGGGTAGGGGTACCTCCCATACAAACACCCATTTAAATTAATGTTGTTATTTAGAAATTTTTTTTGGTTTTTTGACGTATCGAACTGAAATTTGAAAGCTATAAATATCTGGTTCATATTTATCAACCATGTAAATTTCATGTTATGGGTACCTGGTTGGGAGGGGTAACTCCCATACAAACAACCATTTAAATTAATGTTCTTATTTAGAAATTTTTTTTTTTGTTTTTTGACGCATCGCACTGAAATTTGAACACTATAAATTTCTGATCCATATTCATTACCCATGTAAATTTCAAGATCTAAATGGAACCAGTTGGGGAGAGTGCCTCCTATACAAACCACCTTTGAAATTTATGGTCTTGTTAGCAAAAGTTTATTGCTTTTTGACGTATCGAACTGAAATTTGAACACAATAAATTTCTGAACGATATTCATCAACCATGTAATTTTCATGATCTAAAAGGTACCAGATGGGGAGGGGTACCTCCCACACAAACCTCCATTTAAATTAATAATCTTATTTGGAAAATTTGTTTGTTTTTTTGACGTATGGGTAGCAGGAGGATAGTGTTACCTCCCATACAAACCTCCATTTAAATTAATACTCTTATTTGGAAATTTTTTTTGTTTTTTGACTTATAGAACTGAAATTTGGATACTATAAATTTCTGGCCCATATGTATCAACCGTGTAAATTTCAATATGTTAGGGGTACCAGTTGGGGAGGGGTTCCTCCCATACAAACACCCATTTTAATTTATGTTCTGATTTAGAATTTTTTTTTGGTTTTTTGACGTATCGAACTGAAATTTGAACACTATAAATATCTGGTCCATCTTTATCAACCATATAAATTTCAATATGTTATGGGTACTTGGTGGGGAGGGGTACCTCTCATACATACCACCATTTAAATTAAAGTTCTAATTTGGAACAGTTTTTTTTTTTTTGGACGTATCGAACTGTAATTTGAACACTAAATTTCTGATTCATATTCATCAACCATCTAAATTTGAACACATAAAGGGTTCCTTATGGGGAGGGGTACCTCCCATACAAACACCCATTTAAATTAATGTTGTTATTTTTTTTTTTTTTGTTTTTTTTTTTTTTATTTCCCAATAGACGAAGTACATTTGTTTTGTTTCTTATTATATAACAATATATTAAAAAAAAAAACACTAATACTTTTTTTAACATTGAAAAGGGGGTTTATATTTGACAACTACGAACATTTTCGAATTGTCAGTTTGAAATAATATGGAGGGCTTGGTTTATTTTTGAGTACTACTTGCGGCTGCCCCACTCTCGCGAGATACCGCAACGTTCCTCTCAACAACACAAGACCAACACATGTACATATTGGTGTAGGTATAATATGTAATATGTAAAGTTAAAATGTATGAAGTAGAGCAGCTACGTTAAGTCCACTGGTCTGAATGTCAATCATTTCAACGTTGGAATGTCGTTCTAAGGTGTTATGGTATCTTCTGCTTGCATTGTTGATTTCGTCGTGCACCATTTTTACACCGAGGTCTTTATGTATGTCATAATTTGTTATGTACCAGTCAGCATTAACTATTGCTCTAAGGATTTTAGATTGTTGTCTTTGTATTATATTTACGTTCGTTTTCTTGGCAGTACCCCATAGTTGTATGCCATACGTCCATATGGGCATATTTACAGATGTGTAAAGTAGTAATTTCCCATAAGTATCAAGCTTTGAATGTCTGTTGAAAAACGGATATAACTGCCTGAATTTTAGTACAAGTTGGTCTTTCTTTTTCTGGATGTCATATTTCCAAGTCAGTTTGCTATCCATGTACTTGGCCACGTTGCTTAATGGAATGTCAGTACCTTTTATTTTTACTTGTCTTGGCTGATAAGCTGTCCGTAAAGTATATATCACTTGCAATGTTTTCATTTCGTTTATTTTAATTTTCCATAAATCAAACCAAGTGCATGTTTCGTCCAATATTGCTTGCAGCTTATCTATTGCCACATCAAGCTTTTTGTTTGAGCACATAAGAATAGTGTTGTCAGCAAAGGTGGCCACCATTGTCGAATTGTCTTCTGGGATTGGAATGTTATATGTATATATAGTATAAAGTAAAGGCCCACGCACGCTTCCCTGTGGGACTCCAGCTTTTATCTGCCTTAATGTAGAGGTTTCGTCCTTACACCTTACATAGAAGTAGCGACTATCAAGGTAGCTCCTGATGATATCACAAAGATCATTTGGTAGGATAGTCTTAATTTTTTTAAGAAGTCCAGCGTGCCACACTTTGTCAAAAGCTTTTTCTATGTCCAAAAAAACACCTACACAGTATTTTTTGTCGTCTAGATCTGATAGTATTTTGTGTGTCACTCTGTGGACTTGCTGTATTGTGGAGTGACGTTGTCTAAATCCGAATTGGTGATCAGGTATAATTTTGTTCACATCCAGTATTGGCTGAATTCTGTCAAGCAAAAGTCGTTCAAATATTTTTGATAATGAAGGCAGAAGGCTTATTGGCCTATAAGATGACGTCAAAGTTGGATCTTTGCCCGATTTCGGTATAGGTATTATTTCAGCTATTTTCCATAATGTCGGGTAGTGCCTTAGTCTTAGTACTGCGTTAAACAAGTTTCTTATGTATATAATTGCATTTGGAGGAAGCTCTTTTAGTAATTTTCCAGTTATTTGGTCATATCCTGGAGATTTTTTGTGACTAGTACGCTTTTCAATGCAGTGTCTTATTTCGTTAGCTGAGATTTTTCTGAATTTGTATTGCGGTGGAGGAGTCCTGTTAGTAAAATTATTAAGATTAGCGTTGCTGTTAGTTTGGTTTTCAGTAAAAACCTTTTCATAATAGTCAGCAAATTGGGAAGCTTTGTCAGAGTTGGTTCTAGCCCATGTCCCATCCGACTTTTTTAGTGGCGGCTGGTGAATGGTGCGATTCGTTAAGTCTTTAGCTGCTTTCCACAAAGAGTAATTAGTGTCAGACGTTGGAGTTAGAGATTTTAGATAATTTTCAAATTGTTCATTTTTCCAAATTTGAAGTCTGGCTTTTAGGTCTTTAATCGCTTTGTTAAGTTTTGCTTTATCATTTGGAGCTCTCGTCCTTTGCCAAGTCTTACGTAGTTTGTTCTTGCTCACAATAAGTCTTTTAATTGAGTGTGGGATGTTATAGTTGTCCTCTGTTGGTTTTAGTTCGGGTGTTGCTCTATCAGCTGCTTCGTTTATAATGTCATTTAAGTGTATGATTGTTTTTTCAATATCGTCCAATTCCTTAAGAGGTACATTTATTGCTAGGTTGATATCAATGAATTTTCTATAAGAGTGCCAGTCAGTTCGTTTATTATACATCTTGCATGGGGGCAAAAGATTTTTTATTGAGCAATTATAATTAATTTGGATCGGAGAATGGTCAGAATGGGCAGAAGAAAGTTCTAATCGAGAGTCAATTTCAAAATGTGCCATATTCATATTTTTTATTACACAAAAGTCAATTAGGTCAGGTATCTTTGTTCGATCAGTTGGCCAATATGTTGGCTCTCCAGTACTCAAATGCGTTCCTCCAATCATTTGAATTGCACATAGTACATTTTTTCCTTTAGTATTTGTCAACCTTGATCCCCAGTTTACATGTTTGGCATTATAGTCTCCTCCAGCGATGAACCTTTGGCCAAGCTCAATAAAATAGTCCTTAAATTGAGCTGTTGTGATTATGTGTCTAGGTGGACAATAGATAGCTGCTACTGTAAAAGATCCATATATATCTTGCAGCATCAATTTGGTCGACTGTATGTGTGCTTGTTGATAGCTTTCCAGTTCAACGTGTCGTATATTATTTTTGATAATAATAGCAGAGCCACCATGACCTAAACCATCCGGATGATTTGTTCCATATATTTTATAGCCGGGAATGCTTAGGTGGTTATTTGTAAGGTGAGTTTCCGATATTAGTGCAATGTCAATTGAATTCTCATTTAAGAAAAGTTGGAGTTCAAAAATATGTTTGTGTAGTCCGTTCGCATTCCAAGCAATTATTCTTAACTTATTGTCCATTTTGTTTATCAAGCTTTGTTACTAAAATTGTTATAATGTTCATCATGTTACCCATTTGTTGGATTAATTCTTTCATCATGTTTTTAAGTTCTGAGATATCGTCAGATGGGATGGTATGATTGTTGTTTTGCTGGGAAGAAATTTTGCCAGTAGTTAGATTAACACTTAAATCTTTTTTTTTCTTTTTCTTTGTCAGCTGGTCGATTGGTTGACTTAATCTGTGAGAAAGAAGCATCAACCTGCGAGTAACTGATTCCTTTCTCCACTTTGCGAGAGGTTACGGACTTTTGCTCGTTTTTTGTTTCATCGGTCAATGTTTTGGGTCGAATAGCAGGAAAACTTTCAATTTTCAATGTTTTGTAAATTTCGCAACCTTTATAATTGGCTGTATGAGCTCCACCACAAAGAGCACATTTTATTTTCTTTGATGAATCAATTTGACAGTCAATCGTGCTGTGTTTTCCCGCACATTTAACACAAACAAGATCTTTGGTGCAGTAGTTTCGTGTGTGTCCGTATTTTTGACAGTTAGAACATTGCACTATCGTTCTCTTACTATGGGGGGCCTCAAATTGTATTTTGGTGTGAAGTAATGTAGTTATGTTATAAATGTTTTTATTGTTAGGACTGGCTTTAAGTTCGAGTGAGAACAGGGGAAGTGACTTATTTGTGGTTTTTTGTCGAATATTGTATACATTTGTGACATCATGGCCTAATTCTTTCAGTTCTCGCTTAATTTCGTTGGTGTCAGATGATTGGTGAAGGTGTCTCAGCATAACTTTAAAACCGCGTTCGTCTTTAGTCTTAAATGTATAGTACTTGGTATTTCTAGCTTTTAACATTTTCATTACTGTACTATATTGTTGGGGTTCAGTCACTTGGATACGAACTTCATTATTGGGCAGGGATTTAAGAATATAGTTTTTCTCTATAACTTCATTAATAGCATTCATGAGAGTATTAATGTCTTCTACCCCCTGCACATAAATAGGCGGTGGCTTGTTAACTTTAGGAAACTGTTTGGTTTCGTTTTGTGCATTACGATTAAAGGACTTAGGATCTTCGCCGTTGTTGTCGTCTTTTTCTGCTAGCAGTGCGAACATATTGCTAGTATAAGGTTTGCTCAACCAGTAATCATTTAGTTTTGTTTGCGTATTTTTTTGCAAATTGGTTTTGTACTTTTTGTTATTGTTTTCTTCTATTGATTTGCCTGGGGATTGCGTATTACGGTTTCTTTTGCAAGGTTGTTCAGAACAATGAATATTATTATTGGTGTTATTTTGTTTGATGTAGGCATAACTGTTGCTGATTGGTCCAGCAGCTCGATCGTTGGATGCATTGTTGTTGATGTTGATGTTGTTGTTGATGTGAAAACTGCTTGCGATGACATGATCGAAGCAGTTGTTGAGTAAACTGTTGTTGTGTTTGATGCTGATGTAGCGGTTGATATAGCTGGAGTGCTTTGTGTTGTTACAGTTGCATTTGTTGATACAATAGTTGCTGGTGTTGTGTACAGTGGAGTTTGTGGGGATGGACATTGGCTGCTCCATGGTAGTAGATTCGTGGTGCCTATGGTATCAATGCACAGAACGGGAGAACAAGAACTAGCTCTTCGCTCTGGCGATTTGATGGTTAAAAAAGTTGCATCATTTTTTTCGTTAGGGCCAGGAGATACGATCGAAAAATACGCATTCCTGGTTGCCTTTTTAACGTTGTTGTTGTTGGGTTTTTGATGAGCAAAGCTCATCTTAGTGGAGATTTTTTTTTATATATTAATTTTTTATTTGCTTAACGTGAAAGTGTTTGATTATTATGCGGACATAATTTATTGAGCGCAAAACACGTCTACACTGTTCAAATGACAAATAAAGAAAAATGAATGTTGTTATTTAGGAAGTTAAGTTTTTTGACGTATCGAACTGAAATTTGAACACTATTAATTTCTGGTCCATATTTATCAACCATGTAAATTTCAATATGTTATGGGTACCTGGTGGGGAGGGGTACAATAAATATTCATCAATCATCTAAATTTCATCAAATAAAGGGTTCCTGAAGGGCAGGGGTACCTCCCATACAAACCACCATTTAAATTAATGTTCTTATTTGGAAAACTGTTTTTTTTTTTTGACGTCCCAAACTGAAATTTGGACACTATAAATTTCTGATCCATATTTATCAACCATGTAATTTTCATGATCTAAATGGTACCAGATGGGGTGAGTGCCTCCCATACAAACCACCTTTGAAATTTATGTTCTTGTTAGCAAAAGTTTATTGTTTTTTGACGTATCGCACTGAAATTTGAACACTATAAATTTCTTATTCATATTCATCAACCATCTAAATTTGAACACATAAAGGGTTCCTTATGGGGAGGGGGACCTCCCATACAAACACCCATTTAAATTAATGTTGTTATTTAGAATTTGTTTTTGGTTTTTTGACGTATCGAACTGAAATTTGAACACTATACATTTCTGGTCCATATTTATCAACCATGTAAATTTCAAGCTCTAAAGGGTACCAGATGGGGAGGGGTACCTCCCATACAATCCCCCTTTTAAATTTATGTTCTTGTTAGCAAAAGTTTATTGTTTTTTGACGTGTCGAACTGAAATTTGAACACTATAAATTTCTGAACCATATTCATCAACCATGTTAATTTTATGATCTAAAGGGTGCCTCGTGGGGAAGGGTACAATCAATATTCATCAATCATCTAAATTTCATCAAATAAAGGGTTCCTGAAGGGGAGGGGTACCTCCCAAACAAACCACCATTTAAATTAATGTTCTTATTTGGAAAACTGTTTTTGTTTTTGACGTATCAAACTGAAATTTGGACTCTATAAATTTCTGATCCATATTCATCAACCATGTAATTTTCATGATCTGAAGGGTACCAGATGGGGAGGGGTGCCTCCCATACAAACCACCTTTTAAATTTATGTTCTTGTTAGCAAAAGTTTATTGTTTTTTGACGTCTCACACTGAAATTTGAGCATAATAAATTTCCGATCCATATATATCAACCATGTTAATTTCATGATATAAAGGGTACCAGGTGGGGAAGGGTACCTCGCACACAAACCAACATTTAAATTAATAATCTTGATTGTAATTTTTTTTGTTTTTTGACGAATCGCACTGAAATTTGACCATTATATATATAAATATATAATAAATTTCTGATCCATATATATCAACCATGTTAATTTCATGATATAATGGGTACCAGGCGGGGAGGGGTACCTCCCATACAATTACCAATTTAAATTAATGTTCTTATTTGGAAAATTGTTTTCTTTTTTTAACTTATAGAACTGAAATTTGGATACTGTAAATTTCTGATCCATTTTTAGCAACCAATATGTTAGGGGTACCAGTTGGGGAGGAGTTCCTCCCATATAAACACCCATTTAAATTAATGTTCTTATCAAGAAAATTTTATTTGTTTTTTGACGTATCGCACTGAAATTTGAGCACTATAAATTTCTGATCCATATATATCAATCATGTTAATTTCATGATATAAGTGGTACCAGGTGGAGAGGGGTACCCCTCATACAATCGACAATTTAAATTAATTTTCTTTTTTGGAAAATTGTTTTCTTTTTTGACTTATAGAACTAAAATTTGGATACTGTAAATTTCTGGTCCATTTTCAGCAACCGTGTTAATTTCAATATGTTAAGGGTACCAGTTGGGGAGGGGTACCAGTTGGGGAGGAGTTCCTCCCATATAAACACCCATTTAAATTAATATTCTTATTAAGAAAATTTTATTTGTTTTTTGACGTATCGCACTGAAATTTGAGCACTATAAATTTCTGATCCATATATATCAATCATGTTAATTTCATGATATAAGTGGTACCAGGTGGAGAGGGGTACCTCCCATACAATCACCAATTTAAATTAATGTTCTTATTTGGAAAATTGTTTTCTTTTTTGACTTATAGAACTGAAATTTGGATACTGTAAATTTCTGGTCCATTTTCAGCAACCGTGTTAATTTCAATATGTTAGGGGTACCAGTTGGGGAGGGTTACCAGTTGGGGAGGGGTACCAGTTGGGGAGGGGTACCAGTTGGGGAGGAGTTCCTCCCATATAAACACCCATTTAAATTAATGTTCTTATTAAGAAAATTTTATTTGTTTTTTGAAGTATCGCACTGAAATTTGAACACTATAAATTTCTGATCCATATTCATCAACCATGTAAATTTCAAGAACTAAAAGGTACCAGACGGGGAGGGGTACCTCCCTTACATTCCAACATATAAATTAATGTTCTTACTAGCAAAAGTTATTTGTATTTTGATGTAACGAACTTAAATTTGTACGCTATAAATCTCTGATTCATATTCATCAACCATCTAAATTTCATCACATAAAGGGCTCCTGATGGTGAGGGGTACCACCCATGCAAATCACCATTTAAATTAATGTTCTTATATGGAAAACTGTTTTTTTTTTTTGACTTATTAAACTTAAAATTGGACACTATAAATTATGAACCCATATTCATCAACCATGTAATTTTCATGATCTTAATGGTATCAGACACGGAGGGGCACCACCCATTCCAACTACCTTTGAAATTTATGTTCTTGTTAGCAAAAGTTTATTGTTTTTTGACGTATCGAACTGAAATTTGAACACTATAAATTTCTGGTCCATATTTATCAACCATGTAAATTTCAATATGTTATGGGTACCTGTTGGTGAGGGGTACCTCTCATATAAACCACCATTTAAATTAAAGTTGTTATTTGGACAAGTTTTTTTTTTTTGACGTATCGAACTGAAATTGGAACACCATAAGTTTCCGATCCATATTCATCAACCATGTCAATTTCATTATCTAAATGATACCAGGTGGGCAGGGGTAACACCCATACAAACCACCTTTTAAATTAATGTTGTTATTTAGAAATTGTTTTTTGTTTTTGACGCATCGCACTGAAATTTGAACACTATAAACATCTGGTCCATATTTATCAACCATGTAAAGTTCTAATTTGGAAAAGTTTTTTTTTTTGACGTATCGAACTGAAATTGGAACACCATAAATTTCCGATCCATATTCATCAACATTGTAAATTTTAATATGTAATGGTTACCAGGTGGGGAGGGGTAACTCCCATACAAACCAGCATTTAAATTAAAGTTGTTATTTGGACAAGTTTTTGTTTTCGACGTATCGAACTGAAATTGGAACACCATAAATTTCCGATCCATATTCATCAACCATGTCAATTTCATTATCTAAATGATACCAGGTGGGCAGGGGTAACACCCATACAAACCACCTTTTAAATTTAGAAATTTTTTTTTTGTTTTTTGACGCATCGCACTGAAATTTGAACACTATAAACATCTGGTCCATATTTATCAACCATGTAAATTTCAATATGTTTTAGCTACCTGGAGGGGAGGGGAACGTCTGAAACAAACCACCATTTAAATTAATGTTCTAATTTGGAAAAGTTTTTTTTTTTACGTATCGAACTGAAATTGGAACACTTTAAATTTCCGATCCATATTCATCAACCTTGTAAATTTCAATATGTTATGGTTACCAGGTGGGGAGGGGTAACTCCCATACAAACCACCATTTAAATTAATGTTCTTATTTAGAATTTTTTTTTTGTATTTTTACGTATCGCACTGAAATTTGAACACTATAAATTTCTGATCAATATTAATCAACCATGTACATTTCATGAACTAAAAGGTACTGGTCGGGGAGGGGTACCCCCCGTACAAAACAAAATTTAAATTAATTTTCTTACTAGCAAAAGTTATTTGTATTTTGACGTACCGAACTAAAATTCGTACGCTATAAATCTCTGATTCATATTCATCAACCATCTAAATTTCATCACATAAAGGGTTCCTGATGGGGCGGGGTACCTCCCATACAATCCACCATTTAAATTAATATTCTTATTTGGAAAACTGTTTTTGTTTTTGAAGTATCAAACTGAAATTTGGACTCTAAAAATTTGTGAACCACATTCATCATCTTACATGGCTTCATGATCTAAAGGGTACCAGATGGGGAGGGGTACTTCCCACACAAACCACCATTTCAATTAATAATCTTATTTGTAATTTTTTTGTTTTTTGACGTATCAAACTGAAATTTGGACTCTATAAAGTTCTGATCCATATTCATCAACCATGTAAATTTCAAGATCTAAAGGGTACCAGATGGGAGGGGTACCTCCCTTACAAACCCTCATATAAATTAATATTCTTATTAGCAAAAGTTATTTGTATTTTGACGTACCGAACTGAAAATTGTACGCTATAAATCTCTGATTCATATTCATCAACCATCTAAATTTCATCACATAAAGGGTTCCTGACGGTGAGGGGTACCACCCATGCAAATCACCATTTAAATTAATGTTCTTATATGGAAAACTGTTTTTTTTTTTTTTGACTTATTAAACTTAAAATTGGACACTATAAATTATGAACCCATATTCATCAACCATGTAATTTTCATGATCTTAATGGTACCAGATAGGGAGGGGCACCTCCCATTCAAACTACCTTTGAAATTTATGTTCTTGTTTGCAAAAGTTTATTGTTTTTTGACATATCGAACTGAAATTTGAACACTATAAATTTCTGGTCCATATTTATAAACCATGTAAATTTCAATATGTTATGGGTACCTGGTGGGGAGGGGTACCTCCCATACAAACCATCATTTAAATTAATGTTCTTATTTGGAAAACTGTTTTTGTTTTTGACGTATCAAACTGAAATTTGGACTCTATAAATTTCTGATCCATATTCATCAACCATGTAATTTTCATGATCTAAAGGGTACCAGATGGGGAGGGGTATCTCCCATACAAACCACCTTTTAAATTTATGTTCTTGTTAGCAAAAGTTTATTGTTTTTTGACGTCTCACACTGAAATTTGACCATAATAAATTTCTGATCCATAAATACCAACCATGTCAATTTCATGATATAAAGGGTACTAGGTGGGGAAGGGTACCTCGCACACAAAGCAACATTCAAATTAATAATCTTGATTGTAATTTGTTTTGTTTTTTGACGTATCGAACTGAACTTGGAACACCATAAATTTCTGATCCATATATATCAACCATGTTAATTTCATGATATAATGGGTACAAGGCGGGAGGGGTACCTCCCATACAATCCCCAGTTTAAATTAATGTTCTTATTTGGAAAATTGTTTTCTTTTTTGACTTATAGAACTGAAATTTGGATACTGTAAATTTCTGGTCCATTTTTAGCAACCGTGTTAATTTCAATATGTTAGGGGTACCAGTTGGGGAGGAGTTCCTCCCATATAAACACCCATTTTAATTAATGTTCTTATTAAGAAAATTTTATTTGTTTTTTGACGTATCGAACTGAAATTTGAACACTATAAATTTCTGATCCATATTCATCAACCATGTAAATTTCAAGAACTAAAAGGTACCAGACGGGGAGGGGTACCTCCCGTACATTCCAACATATAAATTAATGTTCTTACTAGCAAAAGTTATTTGTATTTTGATGTAACGAACTTAAATTTGTACGCTATAAATCTCTGATTCATATTCATCAACCATCTAAATTTCATCACATAAAGGGCTCCTGATGGTGAGGGGTACCACCCATGCAAATCACCATTTAAATTAATGTTCTTATATGGAAAACTGTTTTTTTTTTTTGACTTATTAAACTTAAAATTGGACACTATAAATTATGAACCCATATTCATCAACCATGTAATTTTCATGATCTTAATGGTACCAGATAGGGAGGGGCACCTCCCATTCAAACTACCTTTGAAATTTATGTTCTTGTTAGCAAAAGTTTATTGTTTTTTGACATATCGAACTGAAATTTGAACACTATAAATTTCTGGTCCATATTTATAAACCATGTAAATTTCAATATGTTATGGGTACCTGGTGGGGAGGGGTACCTCTCATATAAACCACCATTTAAATTAAAGTTGTTATTTGGACAAGTTTTTTTTTTTTGACGTATCGAACTGAAATTGGAACACCATAAATTTCCGATCCATATTCATCAACCATGTCAATTTCATTATCTAAATGATACCAGGTGGGCAGGGGTAACACCCATACAAACCACCTTTTAAATTTAGAAATTTTTTTTTGTTTTTTGACGCATCGCACTGAAATTTGAACACTATAAACATCTGGTCCATATTTATCAACCATGTAAATTTCAATATGTTATGGCTACCTGGTGGGGGGGGAACCTCTGAAACAAACCCCCATTTAAATTAAAGTTCTAATTTGGAAAAATATTTTTTTTTGACGTATCGAACTGAAATTGGAACACTATAAATTTCCGATCCATATTCATCAACCTTGTAAATTTCAATATGTTATGGGTATCAGGTGGGGAGGGGTAACTCCCATACAAACCACCATTTAAATTAATGTTCTTATTTAGAAATTTTTTTTTGTTTTTTACGTATCGCACTGAAATTTGAACACTATAAATTTATGATCAATATTAATCAACCATGTACATTTCATGAACTAAATGGTACCGGTCGGGGAGGAGTACCCCCCGTACAAAACAACATTTAAATTAATTTTCTTACTAGCAAAAGTTATTTGTATTTTGACGAACCGAACTGAAAATTGTACGCTATAAATCTCTGATTCATATTCATCAACCATCTAAATTTCATCACATAAAGGGTTCCTGATGGGGAGGGGTACCTCCCATACAAACCATCATTTGAATTAATGTTCTTATTTGGAAAACTGTTTTTATTTTTGACGTATCAAACTGAATTTGGACTCTATAAATTTCTGATCCATATTCATCAACCATGTAATTATCATGATCTAATGGGTACCAGATGGTACCCCTACCTCCCATACAAACCACCTCATAAATTTATGTTCTTGTTAGCAAAAGTTTATTGTTTTTTGACGCAAACCCCCATTAAAATTAATAATCTTATTTGTAATTTTTTTGTTTTTTACGTATCGAACTGAAATTTGGACACTATAAATTTCTTGACCATATTTATCAAGCATGTTTATTTCAATATGTTATAGGTACCAGGTGGGGAGGGTACCTCCCATACAAACCACCATTTAAATTAATGTTCTTATTTGGAAAACTGTTTTTGTTTTTGACGTATCAAAATGAAATTTGGACACTTTAAATTTCTGATCCATTTTCATCAACCATGTAAATTTCAAGTTCTTAAGTATTTCAGATGGGGAGGGGTACCTCCCGTAAAAACCATCATATAAATTGATATTCTTATTAGCAAAAGTTATTTGTATCTTGACGTACCGAACTGAAATTTGTACGCTTTAAATCTCTGATTCATATTCATCAACCATCTAAATTTCATCACATAAAGGGTTCCTGATGGGGAAGGGTACTTCCCACACAAACCCCCATTTAAATAAATAATCTTATTTGTAATTTTTTTGTTTTTTGACGTATCAAACTGATATTTGGACACCATAAATTTCTGATCCATATTCATCAACGATGTAATTTTCATGATCTAAAGGGTACCAGATGGGGAGGGGTGCCTCCCAAACAAACCACCTTTTAAATTTATGTTCTTTTTAGCAAAAGTTTATTGTTTTTTGACGTATCGAACTGAAATTCGAACACTAAAAATTTCTGAACCATATTCACCAACCATGGTAATTTCAAGATCTAATGGGTACCAGTTGGGAAGGGATACCTCCCACACAAACCCCCATACAAATTAATGTTCTTATTTGGAAAATTTGTTTGTTTTTTTGACGTAATAATATGTTATGGGTAGAAGGAGGATAGGGGTTCCTCCCATACAAACACCCATTTAAATTAATGTTCTTATTTAGAAATTTTTTTTTTGTTTTTTTGACGTATCGCACTGAAATTTGAACACTAGAAATCTCTGAAAGATATTCATCAACCATGTAAGTTTCATGTTCTAAAGGATACCAGGTGTGGAGGGGTACCTCCCACACAAACCACCATTTATATTAATAACCTTATTTGTAATTTTTTTGTTTTTTACGTATCAAACTGATATTTGGTCACCATAAATTTCTGATCCATATTCATCAACGATGTAATTTTCATGATCTAAAGGGTACCAGATGGGGAGGGGTGACTCCCAAACAAACCATCTTTTAAATTTATGTTAGCAAAAGTTTATTGTTTCTTGACGTATCGAACAGAAATTCGAACACTAAAAATTTCTGAACCATATTCACCAACCATGGTAATTTCAAGATCTAATGGGTACCAGGTGGGGAGGGATAGCTCCCACACAAACCCCCATTTAAATTAATGTTCTTATTTGGAAAATTTGTTTGTTTTTTTGACGTAATAATATGTTATGGGAAGCAGGAGGATAGGGGTTCCTCCCATACAAACACCCATTTAAATTAATGTTCATATTTAGAAATTTTTTTTTGTTTTTTTGACGTATCGCACTGAAATTTGAACACTAGAAATTTCTGAAAGATATTCATCAACCATGTTAGTTTCATGTTCTAAAGGGTACCAGGTGGGGAGGGGTACCTCCCATACAAACCACCATTTAAATTAATGTTTTTATTAGGAAAATTTTTCTGTTTTTTGCCTTAGCGAACTGAACTTAAAACACTATAAATCTCTGATCCATATCCATCAACCATGGTAATTTCATGATATAATGGGTACCAGGTGGGGTGGGGTATCTCCCATAAAAACCAACTTTGAAATTTATGTTCTTGTTAATGTAAATTTCATGATATAAAGGATACCTGGTGGGGAGGGGTGCTTCCCACACAAACCCCATTTAAATTAATAATCTAATTTGTTATTTTTTTTTTTTTTTGACGTATAAACTGAAATTTGGACACTATAAATTTCGGATCCACATTCAACAACTCTGTAATTTTCATGATCTAAAGGGTACCAGATGGGGTGGGGTGCCACCCAAACAAACCCCAATTTAAATTAATGATCTTTTTTGTAACTTTTTTAGTTTTTTGACGTATCAAACTGAAATTTGGACACTATTAATCTCTGCTCCATATTCATTAACCATGGCAATTTCATGATATAATGGGTACCAGGTGGGGAGGGGTACTTCCCACACAAAACCCAATTTAAATTAATAATTTTACTTGTAATTTTTTTGTTTTTTGACGTATCAAACTGAAATTTGAACATTATAAATTTCTGATCCATATTCATCAACCATGTAATTTTCATAATCTAACGGGTGCCAGATAGGGAGGGGTGCCTCCCATACAAACCACCATTGAAATTTATGTTCTTGTTAGCAAAAGTTTATTGTTTTTTGACGTATCGAACTGAAATTTGAACACTAAAAATTTCTGAACCATATTCATCAACCATGTCAATTTCTTGATCTAAAGGGTACCAGGTGGGGAGGGGTACTTCCCACACAAACCCCAATTTAAATTAATAATTTTACTTGTAATTTGTTTGTTTTTTGACGTATCAAACTGAAATTTGAACATTATAAATTTCTGATCCATATTCATCAACCATGTAATTTTCATAATCTAACGGGTGCCAGATAGGGAGGGGTGCCTCCCATACAAACCACCATTGAAATTTATGTTCTTGTTAGCAAAAGTTTATTGTTTTTTGACGTATCGAACTGAAATTTGAACACTAAAAATTTTTAAACCATATTCATCAACCATGTCAATTTCTTGATCTAAAGGGTACCAGGTGGGGAGGGGTACTTCCCACACAAACCCCAATTCAAATTAATAATCTTATTTGTAATTTTTTTGTTTTTTACGTATCGAACTGAAATTTGGACACTATAAATTTCTTGACCATATTTATCAAGCATGTCAATTTCAATATGTTCGGGATGCCTGGTGGATAGGGGTACCTCCCATAGAAACCAGTATTTAAATTAATGTTCTTATAGTATTAGGAAAATATTTTTGTTTTTTGACTTATAGAAGTGAACTTAAAACACTATAAATTTTTGGTCCATATTTATCAACCATGAAAATTTCAATATGTTATGTGTACCAGGTGGGGAGGGGTAACTCCCATACAAACCACCATTTAAATTAATGTTTTTATTAAGAAAATTTTTTTTTTTTTGCCTTATCGAACTGAACTTAAAACACTATAAATCTCTGATCCATATTCATCAACCATGGTAATTTCATGATATAATGGGTACCAGGTGGGGTGGGGTATCTCCTATACAAACCAACTTTGAAATTTATGTTCTTGTTAATGTAAATTTCATGATATAAAGGGTACCTGGTGGGGAGGGGTGCTTCCCACACAAACCCCATTTAAATTAATAATCTAATTTGTTATTTTTTTTTTTTTTTTGACGTATAAACTGAAATTTGGACACTATAAATTTCGGATCCACATTCAACAACTCTGTAATTTTCATGATCTAAAGGGTACCAGATGGGGTGGGGTGCCACCCAAACAAACCCCAATTTAAATTAATGATCTTTTTTGTAACTTTTTTAGTTTTTTGACGTATCAAACTGAAATTTGGACACTATTAATCTCTGCTCCATATTCATTAACCATGGCAATTTCATGATATAATGGGTACCAGGTGGGGAGGGGTACTTCCCACACAAAACCCAATTTAAATTAATAATTTTACTTGTAATTTTTTTGTTTTTTGACGTATCAAACTGAAATTTGAACATTATAAATTTCTGATCCATATTCATCAACCATGTAATTTTCATAATCTAACGGGTGCCAGATAGGGAGGGGTGCCTCCCATACAAACCACCATTGAAATTTATGTTCTTGTTAGCAAAAGTTTATTGTTTTTTGACGTATCGAACTGAAATTTGAACACTAAAAATTTCTGAACCATATTCATCAACCATGTCAATTTCTTGATCTAAAGGGTACCAGGTGGGGAGGGGTACTTCCCACACAAACCCCAATTTAAATTAATAATTTTACTTGTAATTTGTTTGTTTTTTGACGTATCAAACTGAAATTTGAACATTATAAATTTCTGATCCATATTCATCAACCATGTAATTTTCATAATCTAACGGGTGCCAGATAGGGAGGGGTGCCTCCCATACAAACCACCATTGAAATTTATGTTCTTGTTAGCAAAAGTTTATTGTTTTTTGACGTATCGAACTGAAATTTGAACACTAAAAATTTTTAAACCATATTCATCAACCATGTCAATTTCTTGATCTAAAGGGTACCAGGTGGGGAGGGGTACTTCCCACACAAACCCCAATTCAAATTAATAATCTTATTTGTAATTTTTTTGTTTTTTACGTATCGAACTGAAATTTGGACACTATAAATTTCTTGACCATATTTATCAAGCATGTCAATTTCAATATGTTCGGGATGCCTGGTGGATAGGGGTACCTCCCATAGAAACCAGTATTTAAATTAATGTTCTTATAGTATTAGGAAAATATTTTTGTTTTTTGACTTATAGAAGTGAACTTAAAACACTATAAATTTTTGGTCCATATTTATCAACCATGAAAATTTCAATATGTTATGTGTACCAGGTGGGGAGGGGTAACTCCCATACAAACCACCATTTAAATTAATGTTTTTATTAAGAAAATTTTTTTTTTTTTTTGCCTTATCGAACTGAACTTAAAACACTATAAATCTCTGATCCATATTCATCAACCATGGTAATTTCATGATATAATGGGTACCAGGTGGGGTGGGGTATCTCCTATACAAACCAACTTTGAAATTTATGTTCTTGTTAATGTAAATTTCATGATATAAAGGGTACCTGGTGGGGAGGGGTGCTTCCCACACAAACCCCATTTAAATTAATAATCTAATTTGTTATTTTTTTTTTTTTTTGACGTATAAACTGAAATTTGGACACTATAAATTTCGGATCCACATTCAACAACTCTGTAATTTTCATGATCTACAGGGTACCAGATGGGGAGGGGTGCCACCCAAACAAACCCAAATTTAAATTAATGATCTTTTTTGTAACTTTTTTAGTTTTTTGACGTATCAAACTGAAATTTGGACACTATTAATCTCTGCTCCATATTCATTAACCATGGCAATTTCATGATATAATGGGTACCAGGTGTGGTGGGGTACTTCCCACACAAACCCCAATTTAAATTAATAATTTTACTTGTAATTTTTTTGTTTTTTGACGTATCAAACTGAAATTTGAACATTATAAATTTTTGATCCATATTCATCAACCATGTAAATTTCTTGATCTAAAGGGTACCAGGTGGGGAGGGGTGCCTCCCATACAAACCACCATTGAAATTTATGTTCTTGTTAGCAAAAGTTTATTGTTTTTTGACGTATCGAACTGAAATTCGAACACTAAAAATTTCTGAACCATATTCACCAACCATGGTAATTTCAAGATCTAATGGGTACCAGGTGGGGAGGGATAGCTCCCACACAAACCCCCATTTAAATTAATGTTCTTATTTGGAAAATTTGTTTGTTTTTTTGACGTAATAATATGTTATGGGAAGCAGGAGGATAGGGGTTCCTCCCATACAAACACCCATTTAAATTAATGTTCATATTTAGAAATTTTTTTTTGTTTTTTTGACGTATCGCACTGAAATTTGAACACTAGAAATTTCTGAAAGATATTCATCAACCATGTTAGTTTCATGTTCTAAAGGGTACCAGGTGGGGAGGGGTACCTCCCATACAAACCACCATTTAAATTAATGTTTTTATTAGGAAAATTTTTCTGTTTTTTGCCTTAGCGAACTGAACTTAAAACACTATAAATCTCTGATCCATATCCATCAACCATGGTTATTTCATGATATAATGGGTACCAGGTGGGGTGGGGTATCTCCCATAAAAACCAACTTTGAAATTTATGTTCTTGTTAATGTAAATTTCATGATATAAAGGATACCTGGTGGGGAGGGGTGCTTCCCACACAAACCCCATTTAAATTAATAATCTAATTTGTTATTTTTTTTTTTTTTTGACGTATAAACTGAAATTTGGACACTATAAATTTCGGATCCACATTCAACAACTCTGTAATTTTCATGATCTAAAGGGTACCAGATGGGGTGGGGTGCCACCCAAACAAACCCCAATTTAAATTAATGATCTTTTTTGTAACTTTTTTAGTTTTTTGACGTATCAAACTGAAATTTGGACACTATTAATCTCTGCTCCATATTCATTAACCATGGCAATTTCATGATATAATGGGTACCAGGTGGGGAGGGGTACTTCCCACACAAAACCCAATTTAAATTAATAATTTTACTTGTAATTTTTTTGTTTTTTGACGTATCAAACTGAAATTTGAACATTATAAATTTCTGATCCATATTCATCAACCATGTAATTTTCATAATCTAACGGGTGCCAGATAGGGAGGGGTGCCTCCCATACAAACCACCATTGAAATTTATGTTCTTGTTAGCAAAAGTTTATTGTTTTTTGACGTATCGAACTGAAATTTGAACACTAAAAATTTCTGAACCATATTCATCAACCATGTCAATTTCTTGATCTAAAGGGTACCAGGTGGGGAGGGGTACTTCCCACACAAACCCCAATTTAAATTAATAATTTTACTTGTAATTTGTTTGTTTTTTGACGTATCAAACTGAAATTTGAACATTATAAATTTCTGATCCATATTCATCAACCATGTAATTTTCATAATCTAACGGGTGCCAGATAGGGAGGGGTGCCTCCCATACAAACCACCATTGAAATTTATGTTCTTGTTAGCAAAAGTTTATTGTTTTTTGACGTATCGAACTGAAATTTGAACACTAAAAATTTTTAAACCATATTCATCAACCATGTCAATTTCTTGATCTAAAGGGTACCAGGTGGGGAGGGGTACTTCCCACACAAACCCCAATTCAAATTAATAATCTTATTTGTAATTTTTTTGTTTTTTACGTATCGAACTGAAATTTGGACACTATAAATTTCTTGACCATATTTATGAAGCATGTCAATTTCAATATGTTCGGGATGCCTGGTGGATAGGGGTACCTCCCATAGAAACCAGTATTTAAATTAATGTTCTTATAGTATTAGGAAAATATTTTTGTTTTTTGACTTATAGAAGTGAACTTAAAACACTATAAATTTTTGGTCCATATTTATCAACCATGAAAATTTCAATATGTTATGTGTACCAGGTGGGGAGGGGTAACTCCCATACAAACCACCATTTAAATTAATGTTTTTATTAAGAAAATTTTTTTTTTTTTGCCTTATCGAACTGAACTTAAAACACTATAAATCTCTGATCCATATTCATCAACCATGGTAATTTCATGATATAATGGGTACCAGGTGGGGTGGGGTATCTCCTATACAAACCAACTTTGAAATTTATGTTCTTGTTAATGTAAATTTCATGATATAAAGGGTACCTGGTGGGGAGGGGTGCTTCCCACACAAACCCCATTTAAATTAATAATCTAATTTGTTATTTTTTTTTTTTTTGACGTATAAACTGAAATTTGGACACTATAAATTTCGGATCCACATTCAACAACTCTGTAATTTTCATGATCTAAAGGGTACCAGATGGGGTGGGGTGCCACCCAAACAAACCCCAATTTAAATTAATGATCTTTTTTGTAACTTTTTTAGTTTTTTGACGTATCAAACTGAAATTTGGACACTATTAATCTCTGCTCCATATTCATTAACCATGGCAATTTCATGATATAATGGGTACCAGGTGGGGAGGGGTACTTCCCACACAAAACCCAATTTAAATTAATAATTTTACTTGTAATTTTTTTGTTTTTTGACGTATCAAACTGAAATTTGAACATTATAAATTTCTGATCCATATTCATCAACCATGTAATTTTCATAATCTAACGGGTGCCAGATAGGGAGGGGTGCCTCCCATACAAACCACCATTGAAATTTATGTTCTTGTTAGCAAAAGTTTATTGTTTTTTGACGTATCGAACTGAAATTTGAACACTAAAAATTTCTGAACCATATTCATCAACCATGTCAATTTCTTGATCTAAAGGGTACCAGGTGGGGAGGGGTACTTCCCACACAAACCCCAATTTAAATTAATAATTTTACTTGTAATTTGTTTGTTTTTTGACGTATCAAACTGAAATTTGAACATTATAAATTTCTGATCCATATTCATCAACCATGTAATTTTCATAATCTAACGGGTGCCAGATAGGGAGGGGTGCCTCCCATACAAACCACCATTGAAATTTATGTTCTTGTTAGCAAAAGTTTATTGTTTTTTGACGTATCGAACTGAAATTTGAACACTAAAAATTTTTAAACCATATTCATCAACCATGTCAATTTCTTGATCTAAAGGGTACCAGGTGGGGAGGGGTACTTCCCACACAAACCCCAATTCAAATTAATAATCTTATTTGTAATTTTTTTGTTTTTTACGTATCGAACTGAAATTTGGACACTATAAATTTCTTGACCATATTTATGAAGCATGTCAATTTCAATATGTTCGGGATGCCTGGTGGATAGGGGTACCTCCCATAGAAACCAGTATTTAAATTAATGTTCTTATAGTATTAGGAAAATATTTTTGTTTTTTGACTTATAGAAGTGAACTTAAAACACTATAAATTTTTGGTCCATATTTATCAACCATGAAAATTTCAATATGTTATGTGTACCAGGTGGGGAGGGGTAACTCCCATACAAACCACCATTTAAATTAATGTTTTTATTAGGAAAATTTTTTTTTTTTTTGCCTTATCGAACTGAACTTAAAACACTATAAATCTCTGATCCATATTCATCAACCATGGTAATTTCATGATATAATGGGTACCAGGTGGGGTGGGGTATCTCCTATACAAACCAACTTTGAAATTTATGTTCTTGTTAATGTAAATTTCATGATATAAAGGGTACCTGGTGGGGAGGGGTGCTTCCCACACAAACCCCATTTAAATTAATAATCTAATTTGTTATTTTTTTTTTTTTTTTGACGTATAAACTGAAATTTGGACACTATAAATTTCGGATCCACATTCAACAACTCTGTAATTTTCATGATCTACAGGGTACCAGATGGGGAGGGGTGCCACCCAAACAAACCCAAATTTAAATTAATGATCTTTTTTGTAACTTTTTTAGTTTTTTGACGTATCAAACTGAAATTTGGACACTATTAATCTCTGCTCCATATTCATTAACCATGGCAATTTCATGATATAATGGGTACCAGGTGTGGTGGGGTACTTCCCACACAAACCCCAATTTAAATTAATAATTTTACTTGTAATTTTTTTGTTTTTTGACGTATCAAACTGAAATTTGAACATTATAAATTTCTGATCCATATTCATCAACCATGTAATTTTCATAATCTAACGGGTGCCAGATAGGGAGGGGTGCCTCCCATACAAACCACCATTGAAATTTATGTTCTTGTTAGCAAAAGTTTATTGTTTTTTGACGTATCGAACTGAAATTTGAACACTAAAAATTTCTGAACCATATTCATCAACCATGTCAATTTCTTGATCTAAAGGGTACCAGGTGGGGAGGAGTACTTCCCACACAAACCCCAATTTAAATTAATAATTTTACTTGTAATTTTTTTGTTTTTTGACGTATCAAACTGAAATTTGAACATTATAAATTTCTGATCCATATTCATCAACCATGTAATTTTCATAATCTAACGGGTGCCAGATGGGGAGGGGTGCCTCCCATACAAACCACCTCTTAAATTTATGTTCTTGTTAGCAAAAGTTTATTGTTTTTTGACGTATCGAACTGAAATTTGAACACTTAAAATTTCTGAACCATATTCACCAACCATGTAAATTTCATGATCTAAAGGGTTCATGGAGGGGAGGGGTACTTCCCACACAAACCCCCATTTAAATTAATAATCTTATTTGTAATTTTTTTGTTTTTACGTATCGAACTGAAATTTGGACACTATAAATTTCTTGACCATATTTATCAAGCATGTCAATTTCAATATGTTCGGGATGCCTGGTGGATAGGGGTACCTCCCATAGAAACCAGTATTTAAATTAATGTTCTTATAGTATTAGGAAAATATTTTTGTTTTTTGACTTATAGAACTGAACTTAAAACACTATAAATTTTTGGTCCATATTTATCAACCATGAAAATTTCAATATGTTATGTGTACCAGGTGGGGAGGGGTAACTCCCATACAAACCACCATTTAAATTAATGTTTTTATTAGGAAAATTTTTTTTTTTTTGCCTTATCGAACTGAACTTAAAACACTATAAATCTCTGATCCATATTCATCAACCATGGTAATTTCATGATATAATGGTTACCAGGTGGGGTGGGGTATCTCCTATACAAACCAACTTTGAAATTTATGTTCTTGTTAATGTAAATTTCACGATCTAAAGGGTACTTGGGGGGAGGCGTGCTTCCCACACAAACCCAATTTAAATTAATAATCTTATTTGTAATTTTTTTGTTTTTTGACATATCAAACTGAAATTTGGATACTACAAATTTCGTGACCATATTTATCAAGCATGTTAATTTCAATATTTTAGGGATAACAGGTGGATAGGGGTACCACCAAACAAACCATTATTTAAATTAATGTTCTTATAGTATTAGGAAAATTTTTTTGTTTTTTGACTTATAGAACTGAACTTAAAACACTATAAATTTCTGGTCCATATTTATCAACCATGAAAATTTCAATATATTATGGGTTCCCGGTGGAGAGGGGCACCTCTCATACAAACCATCATTTAAATTAATGTTTTTATTAGGAAAAGTTTTTGTTTTTTGGCTTATCAAACTGAACTTAAAACACTATAAATTTCTGGTCCATATTTATCTACCTTGTAAATTTCATTATGTTATGGGTACCAGTTGGGGAGGGGATCTTCCCATATATACATCCATTTAAGTTAATGTTCTTATTTAGAAAATTTTTTTGTTTTTTGACTTATAGATCTGAAATTTGGATGCTATAAATTTCTGGTCGATATTTATCAACCGTGTAAATTTCAATATGTTAGGGGTACCAGTGGTTAGGGTTCCTCCCATACAAACACCCATTTAAATTAAAGTTCTTATTTGGAAATTTTTTTTTGTTTTTTGATGTATCGCACCGAAATTTGAACCCTATAAATTTCTGATCCATCATATATCAACCATTAAATTTTCTGATGTTAAGGGTACCAGGAGCGGAGGGGTAACTCCCATACAAACCACCATTTAAATTAATGTTTTTATTAGGAAAAGTTTTTTTGTTTTTTGCCTTATCGAACTGAACTTAAAACACTATAAATCTCTGATCCATATTTATCAACCATGCTAATTTCATGATATAGTGGTTTACTGTTGGGGAGGGGTACCTCCCATACGAACCACCATTTAAATTATTACTCTTATTTGGAATATTTTTTTGTTTTTTGACTTATAGAACTGAAATTTGGATACTATAAATTTCTGGCCCATATGTATCAACCGTGTAATTTTCAATATGTTATAGGTACCTGGTGGGGAGGGTTACCTCTCATACAAACCATCATTTAAATTAAAGTTCTTATTTGGAAAAGTTTTTTTTTTTTGACGTATCGAACTGAAATTGGAACACTATAAATTTCTGATCCATATTCATCAACCATGTAAATTTCATGATCTAAAGGGTACCAGATGGGGAGCGGTACCTCCCGTACAAACCATCATATAAATTAATGATTTTATTAGCAAAAGTTATTTGTATTTTGACGTACCGAACTGAAATTTGGACGCTATAAATCTCTGATTCATATTCATCAACCATCTAAATTTCATCACAGAAAGGGCTCCTGATGGCGAGGGGTGCCACCCATACAAACCACCTTTTAAATTTATGTTTTCGTTAGCAAAATTTTATTGTCTTTTGACGTATCAAACTGAAATTTGAACACTTTAAATTTCTGAACCAAATTCATCACCCAAATAAATTTCATGATCTAAAGGGTACCTGGTGGGGTGGGGTACCTCCCACACAAACCCTCATTTAAATTAGTAAGCTTATTTTTAATTTTTTTTGTTTTGTGACGTATCAAACTGAAATTTGGACACTATAAATCTCTGATTCATATTCATCAACCATCTTAATTTCATCACATAATGGGTTCGTGATGGGGAGGGGTACCTCCCATACAAACCACCATTTAAATTAATGCTCTTATTTGGAAAACAGTTTTTTTTTTTTGACGTATCAAACTGAAATTTGGACACTATAAATTTCTGATCCATGTTCATCAACCATGATCTAAAGGGTACCTGGTGGGGAGGGGTACCCCCATTTAAATCAATAATCTTTTTTGTATTTTTTTTCTTGTTTTTCGACGTATTAAACTGAAATTTGGACACTATAAATTTCTTGTCCATATATATCAAGCATGTTAATTTTAATATGTTAGTGATACCAGGGGGATAGGGGTACCTCCCATACAAACCATTATTTAAATTAATGTTCTTATTTAGAATTTTTTTTTTTATTTTTGACAAATCGAACTGAAATTTGAACACTATAAAGTTCTGATCCATATATATCGACTATTTAAATTTACTGATCTTAAGGGTACCAGTAGAGGAGAGGTAACTCCCATAGAAAAAACATTTAATTTAATGTTTTTATTAGGCAAAGTTTTTTGTTTTTTGGCTTATCGATCTGAACTTAAAACACTATAAATTTCTTATCCATATATATGTAGAATAGAGTAGCCCTATCAGCTGTGCGGAGATAGTCCGGTTGGCATCCCGCTGACTACAGGAAGAAGAAGAAGCAGCAGACAGAGGAAAGCAAAAGAGAGCTGTCAGTGAGTCGCGAGAAAAGTTGGTATCAAGCGGTCGTCTCAGTTGAAAGTCGGTTTAAATTAAATTTGTTATTATTTTATTTTATCGTTTAATAAAAGAAATATTATTATTATTTTATTATTATTAAAAGCCTTTTTACATTTGGGGGCTCAACCGTTGAACGAATAGTAGTGATCACGTCGTAAACAAGACAAAGAAAAATTATATACGCATTTGTGTAAACAATAAAAACGACGCCAGTATGTCGCGACTAGTAGAATTCAAGAGAGTTCGCGATGCATTAAGAAGCGAAAAGAAGAAGAGTATTGTGTTACTACACAAACTTATTTTTGAAGCGGATGGCGACCGCGAAAATAGAAAACGGTTGCGTGAATTTTCTGGCTTTACATATAGTAAAGATGACCAGTGGTATGCTGAGAAAATTGCATATATTACAGAAAACCTATCACAGAATGACCTGGTGGGAGTATGCAATATATTAAATTTGCAGCACAATGCGGACAATTTGCAAGAGTATATACTTCATAATTTGATGAAAGAACAGTTGTTAGGTGATTACGTAGACGAAGACGAACAAGAAGAGTATAGCGATAACGAAAACATTGGCGCCAACGGCGAAGCCAACGATGAAGCCAACGTCGAAGTGAACGATGAAGGCAGTGACAGCGACAACAACAACAGCAAGTCTAACGAAAAATCAGTAAAGAATGAAGTGCATAACAAAGAGTGCGAAAATTACTCAGCTATGACAAGAGGTGAGAACGCATTGTCGGTACAAAATGTAAATATGACGTCACCAAGGTTTGCTTTGAATTTCCGCGATATTGAAGACTCAATAAGACCGTTTAGTGGTAGCGATGCGCTTCCAGTGGAAATTTGGGTTAGCGAATTTGAAGAAATGGCTATCCTTATGCAATGGGATGATTTACAAAAGTTGATATTTGCTAAGAGATCGTTAAAGGGTCTGGCGAAGATGTTTGTAATGAGTGAGCGTGGTATCAAAAGTTGGAAAATGCTGAAAATGGCGCTCATCAGTGAGTTTCAGATGGAAACTAATAGCGCTCAGTTGCACACATTGATGAGTGTAAGGAAAATTAAAAAGAGTGAAACGCTACAAGAATATTTGCTGCAAATGAAAGAGTTAGCGTCGGGTGGTAATATTGAAAACAGTGCGCTAATGCAATACGTGATCAATGGCATTGATGATTTGAGTATAAACAACTCGATCTTATATAACGCATATAATCTGAAAGAATTTAAAGAAAAACTAAAATGCTACGAAAAGATGCACGAGAAGTCAGAAAGAGTAAAACAATATGATGATAAAAACGCTGATGTCTCAACTAATAAGGAGATTAAAACAAGTAAAGAATACAAAGCATTGAGATGTTTTAATTGTGGCTCGACAGAGCACAAGCGCAGAGAATGCAAGGAAGAAACAAAATGTTTTGGGTGTAACCAAAGAGGTCACATTGCGAAAGATTGCCCAAAAACAGCAAAAAATGTGAGCGTAATCATCTGATTGACACTGGCGCAGATGTCTCTATTATAAAGGAGTCAGCGCTCAAAAGAATGCCAATAAAAGATATGCTAAAAGCACATCTACGTTGCGTGGCCTAGGCAACAAAACCATAATACCAATAGGGCAGTTTATGGCTGACATTGAAGTCGACAAACACAGCAGAGAATGGTTGTTGTGGCTGACGATAAGATTGAGTATAATGGTCTTCTCGGATATGATTTCGTGAAGAAATTTTGCGTTACAATAAATCAAAGTGGCTATCAGTTTTCATCACTGTTGAGCGAATATGGTACCAAGCCGAATTTTTTAAATGTATACAAGGTGGTTGAGAAGGTTAACAATATTGTCGTTCCCCGTCATTACGAAGCTATTGTGCAAAAGATGATTGACACATATCAACCAGTCGACTTAAATTACAAAGATGATATCATGCTGAAAATAGTTCCGGAGAGTTCAATCGTGCCATTTCAACAATCACCAAGCCGTTTACCGATCAACGAAGCTCTTGCCGTTAAGCAGCAGGTTGAGGAATGGCTTGAGCAGGGTATAGTGCGGAAGTCAACGTCCAATATCGCTAGTCGAGTTGTGGTGGCAAAGAAAAAAGATGGAAGACTTCGAATCTGCGTTGACTTTAGAATGCTTAACAAGATGGTCCTGAAAGATTGTTTTCCAGTGCCATTGATCGGTGATGTGTTGGAGAAGTTACAAGATGCCAAAGTATTCACAGTCATGGATTTGGAAAATGGGTTCTTTCATGTACCCATTGAGGAGACTAGCAAAAAGTACACAGCGTTCGTAACTAAAGATGGGTTGTTTGAATTTAACCGAGCTCCATTTGGTTTCTGCAACTCACCAGCTGCATTTATCAGGTTTGTCTGTCATGTGTTTCAAGATCTTATTAATGAAAATATTATGCAGCTGTATATGAATGACATCATCATTTACGCCTCAACCCCAGAAGAATGTCTGCAGAAAATGACGAAAGTTTTCGACACAGCTGCACGAAGTGGACTGCGAATAAAGTGGCAAAAATGTTGTTTTTTACAAACAGTGGTCAGCTTCCTGGGCCATACTATCGAGAACGGGAAGATTTGGCCAGGCATGGAAAAGACGAATGCAGTTAAGAAGTTTCCAGTTCCTAAGAATGTGAAAACAGTACAGTCGTTTTTAGGTCTTACTGGGTTCTTTCGCCGTTTCATCAAAGGTTACGCAAGCATTGCACGACCGCTTACGAACCTGACGCGAAGAGATGTTCATTTCCAAATGAAATCAGCAGAGTTAAAGTCTTTTCAGCAGCTAAATAATGCGTTATGTCGAGAGCCAGTTTTGAGAATCTACGATAGAGATGCACCAACAGAAGTGCACACAGACGCTTCTATGGATGGATATGGTGCTGCATTGCTGCAATGGTTTGAAGTGCAGCTTCATCCAGTCGCTTTTAGAGTAAAAAGACGTCTGATGCTGAGTCTCAACGTCACAGTTACTTGTTGGAGGTTAAAACAGCTTACCTGGCATTGAAGAAATTCCGTCATTATCTGTTGGGTATACGTATTAACCTGGTCACTGATTGCAGTGCATTTAAACAAACCACAACCAAACGAGACGTGCCACGACAGGTAACAGAGTGGATACTATACCTGCAAGATTTTGACTATGAGGTAGAACATCGACCAGATCAAAGACTGAAACACATAGATTGTCTTAGTCGTCAACCTCAAATCATGGTGGTAACTAGGTCAGAGATATCTGCGCGCATAAAAACAGCTCAAAAGAATGATGCATTGATTACGGCCATAAACGAAATTTTGACCAGTCGTCCATATGCTGATTATAAGAGCAAAGGAGGCTTGCTATACAAAACAGTTGGAGGAGTAGACCTAATCGTAATCCCAAAAGCAATGAAACGAGAAATCATAAGCGAAGCGCACAATGAAGGTCACTTTGCAATACAGAAAACTTTACACAGAATTCAGCAGAACTACTTCATCCCGCACCTGGAAGGCAAAATTCGTCGAGCGATTGATAATTGTGTCAAATGCATAATTTATAATAAGAAGTGTGGCAAAAAGGAGGGTCTACTTGCTTGTATTGATAAAGGAGATGTACCGCTGCACACATTGCATGTTGACCATCTAGGCCCCCTGGATGCAACGTCCAAGCAGTACAAGTTTATTTTCGCGATGGTAGATGGATTTACTAAATTCGTTTGGCTATATCCTACAAAATCAACAGGCTCCGAAGAAGCAATTAATAAGATAAGGGAATGGTCTACAGTTTTCGGATAACCAAGTCGACTCATCAGTGACAAAGAATCAGCGTTTACAGCGAATGCATTTGAAGAATTTATGAAATCAATTGCAATTGAGCATGTTTTCACAACAACAGGCATCGCTCGCGGTAACGGACAAATAGAGCGAGTAAACAGGGTAATACTGTCAATCATATCAAAAATGTCAGCAGAAGAGTCTACAAAGTGGTACACTTGGGTGCCAAATGTACAGAAAATTACTAATGCGTATGTCCACAGCTCAACAAAGAAGAAGAGAGCTGTCAGTGAGTCGCGAGAAAAGTTGGTATCAAACGGTCGTCTCAGTTGAAAGTCGGTTTAAATTAAATTTGTTATTATTTTATTTTATCGTTTAATAAACGAAATATTATTATTATTTTATCATTATTAAATGCCTTTTTACATATATCAACCATTTAAATTTCCTGATGTTATGGGAACCAGTAGGGGAGGGGCTACTCCCAAACAAACCATTATTTAAATTAATGTTCTTATAGTATTGGGAAATATTTTTTATTTTTTGACTTATAGAACTGAACTTAAAACACTATAAATTTCTGGTCCATATATATCAACCATGAAAATTTCAATATGTTATGGGTACCAGGTGGGGAGGAACACCTCTCATACAAACCACCATTTAAATTAATGTTCTTATTAGGAAAAGTTTTTTTTTTTTTGACGTATCGAACTGAAATTAAAACACTATAAATCTCTGATCCATATTCATCAAACATGGTAATTTCATGATATAATGGATACCAGGGGGGAAAGGTACCACCCCCACAAACCCACATTAAAATTAGTTCTTATTTGGAAAACTTCTTTGTTTTTTTGACGTATCAATATGTTATGGGTAGCAGGTGGATAGGGGTACCTCCCATACAAACACCCATTTAAATTAATGTTCTTATTTGGAAAAGTTTTTTTTTTGACGTATCGCACTGAAATTGGAACACTATAAATTTCCGATCCATATTCATCAACCATGTCAATTTCATTATCTAAAGGGTACCAGGTGGGGATGGGTATTTTCCAAACAAACCACCATTTCAATTAATGTTCTAATTTAGAAAAAATTTTTTGGTTTTTGACGTATCGCACTGAAATTTGAACACTATAAATTTCTGATCCATATTCATCAACCATGTAAATTTCATGATCTAAAGGGTACCAGATGGGGAGCGGTACCTCCCAAACAAACCCTCATATAAATTAATGTTTTTATTAGCAAAAGTTATTTGTATTTTGACGTACCGAACTGAAATTTGGACGCTATAAATCTCTGATTCATATTCATCAACCATCTAAATTTCATCACATAAAGGGTTCCTGATGGGGAGGTATACCTCCCATACAAACCACCTTCTAAATTTATGTTCTTGTTAGCAAAAGTTTTTTTTTTTGACGTATTGAACTAAACTTAAAACACTATTAATCTCTGATCCATATTTATCAAACATGGTAATTTCAAGATATAATGGGTACCAGGGTGGGAAGGGTACCACCCACACAAACCCGCATTTAAATTAATGTTCTTATTTGGAAAATTTGTTTGTTTTTTTGATGTATCAATATGTTATGGGTAGCAGGTGGATAGGGGTACCTCCCATACAAACAATTATTTAAATTGATGTTCGTGTAGTCTTAGGAACATTTTTTTGTTTTTTGACTTATAGAACTGAACTTAAAACACTATAAATTTCTGATCCATATATATCAACCATTTAAATTTCCTGATGTTAATGGAACCAGAAGGGGAAATGTTACTCCCATACAAACCATTATTTAAATTAATGTTCTTATAGTATTGGGACAATTTTTTTTGTTTTTGACTTATGGAATTGAGCTTAAAACAGTTTAAATTTTTGGTCCATATTTATCAACCATGAAAATTTCAATATGTTATGGGTACCAGATGGGGAGGGGCACCTCTCATACAAACCACCATTTAAATTAATGTTTTTATTAGGAAAAGTTTTTTTTTTTGACGTATTAAACTAAACTTAAAACACTATTAATCTCTGATCCATATTCATCAATCATGGTAATTTCAAGATATAATAGGTACCAGGGTGGGAAGGGTACCACCCACACAAACCCGCATTTAAATTAATGTTCTTATTTGGAAAATTTGTTTGTTTTTTTGGTGTATCAATATGTTATGGGTAGCAGGTGGATAGGGGTACCTCCCATACAAACACCCATTTAAATTAATGTTCTTATTTGGAAAAGTTTTTTTTTTGACGTATCGAACTGAAATTGGAACACAATAAATTTCCGATCCATATTCATCAACCATGTCAATTTCATTATCTAAAGGGTACCAGGTGGGGATGGGTAACTCCCATACAAACCACTATTTAAATTAATGTTCTAATTTAGAAATTTTTTTTTGTTTTTGACGTATCGCACTGAAATTTGAACACTATAAATTTCTGATCCATATTCATCAACCATGTAAATTTCAAGATCTAAAGGGTACCAGATGGGGAGCGGTACCTCCCGAACAAACCCTCATGTAAATTAATGTTTTTATTAGCAAAAGTTGTTTGTATTTTGACGTACCGAACTGAAATTTGGACGCTATAAATCTCTGATTCATATTCATCAACCATCTAAATTTCATCACATAAAGGGTTCCTGATGGGGAGGTATACCTCCCATACAAACCACCTCTTAAATTTATGTTCTTGTTAGGAAAAGTTTTTTTTTTTGACGTATTGAACTAAACTTAAAACACTATTAATCTCTGATCCATATTCATCAAACATGGTAATTTCAAGATATAATGGGTACCAGGGTGGGAAGGGTACCACCGACACAAACCCGCATTTAAATTAATGTTCTTATTTGGAAAATTTGTTTGTTTTTTGATGTATCAATATGTTATGGGTAGCAGGTGGATAGGGGTACCTCCCATACAAACAATTATTTGAATTGATGTTCGTATAGTCTTAGGAAAATTTTTTTGTTTTTTGACTTATAGAACTGAACTTAAAAAAATTTAAATTTCTGGTCCATATTTATCAAGCATGTTAATTTCAATATGTTAGGGATACCAGGTGGATAGGGGTACCTCCCATTTTTTGACGTACCGAACTGAAATTTGGACGCTATAAATCTCTGATTCATATTCATCAACCATCTAAATTTCATCACATAAAGGGTTCCTGATGGGGAGGTATACCTTCCATACAAACCACCATTTAAATTAATGTTCTTAATGGAAAATTTTTGTTTTTTTGACGTATCAAACTGAAATTTGGACACTATAAATTTCTTGTCAATATATATCAAGCATGTTAATTTCAATATTTTAGGGATACCAGGTGGATGGGGGTACCTTCCATACAAACAATTATTTAAATTGATGTTCGTATAGTCTTAGGAAAATTTTTTTGTTTTTTGACTTATAGAACTGAACTTAAAAAAATTTAAATTTCTGGCCCATATTTATCAAGCATGTTAATTTCAATATGTTAGGGATACCAGGTGGATAGGGGTACCTCCCATACAAACAATTATAAAAATTGATGTTCGTATAGTATAAGGACAATTTTTTTGTTTTTTGACTTATAGAACTGAACTTAAAACACTATAAATTTCTGATCCATATATATCAACCATTTAAATTTCCTGATGTTAATGGAACCAGGAGGGGAAATGTTACTCCCATACAAACCATTATTTAAATTAATGTTCTTATAGTATTGGGACAATTTTTTTTGTTTTTGACTTATGGAACTGAGCTTAAAACAGTTTAAATTTTTGGTCCATATTTATCAACCATGAAAATTTCAATATGTTATGGGTACCAGGTGGGGAGGGGCACCTCTCATACAAACCACCATTTAAATTAATGTTTTTATTAGGAAAAGTTATTTTTTTTGACGTATTGAACTATACTTAAAACACTATTAATCTCTGATCCATATTCATCAATCATGGTAATTTCAAGATATAATGGGTACCAGGGTGGGAAGGGTACCACCCACACAAACCCGCATTTAAATTAATGTTCTTATTTGGAAAATTTGTTTGTTTTTTTGATGTATCAATATGTTATGGGTAGCAGGTGGATAGGGGTACCTCCCATACAAACAATTATTTGAATTGATGTTCGTATAGTCTTAGGAAAATTTTTTTGTTTTTCGACTTATAGAACTGAACTTAAAACACTATAAATTTCTGATCCATATATATCAACCATTTAAATTTCCTGATGTTAATGGAACCAGAAGGGGAAATGTTACTCCCATACAAACCATTATTTAAATTAATGTTCTTATAGTATTGGGACAATTTTTTTTGTTTTTGACTTATGGAACTGAGCTTAAAACAGTTTAAATTTTTGGTCCATATTTATCAACCATGAAAATTTCAATATGTTATGGGTACCAGGTGGGGAGGGGCACCTCTCATACAAACCACCATTTAAATTAATGTTTTTATTAGGAAAAGTTTTTTTTTTTGACGTATTGAACTAAACTTAAAACACTATTAATCTCTGATCCATATTCATCAATCATGGTAATTTCAAGATATAATGGGTACCAGGGTGGGAAGGGTACCACCCACACAAACCCGCATTTAAATTAATGTTCTTATTTGGAAAATTTGTTTGTTTTTTTGATGTATCAATATGTTATGGGTAGCAGGTGGATAGGGGTACCTCCCATACAAACAATTATTTAAATTGATGTTCGTATAGTCTTAGGAACATTTTTTTGTTTTTTGACTTATAGAACTGAACTTAAAACACTATAAATTTCTGATCCATATATATCAACCATTTAAATTTCCTGATGTTAATGGAACCAGAAGGGGAAATGTTACTCCCATACAAACCATTATTTAAATTAATGTTCTTATAGTATTGGGACAATTTTTTTTGTTTTTGACTTATGGAACTGAGCTTAAAACAGTTTAAATTTTTGGTCCATATTTATCAACCATGAAAATTTCAATATGTTATGGGTACCAGGTGGGGAGGGGCACCTCTCATACAAACCACCATTTAAATTAATGTTTTTATTAGGAAAAGTTATTTTTTTTGACGTATTGAACTATACTTAAAACACTATTAATCTCTGATCCATATTCATCAATCATGGTAATTTCAAGATATAATGGGTACCAGGGTGGGAAGGGTACCACCCACACAAACCCGCATTTAAATTAATGTTCTTATTTGGAAAATTTGTTTGTTTTTTTGATGTATCAATATGTTATGGGTAGCAGGTGGATAGGGGTACCTCCCATACAAACAATTATTTGAATTGATGTTCGTATAGTCTTAGGAAAATTTTTTTGTTTTTTGACTTATAGAACTGAACTTAAAAAAATTTAAATTTCTGGTCCATATTTATCAAGCATGTTAATTTCAATATGTTAGGGATACCAGGTGGATAGGGGTACCTCCCATTTTTTTGACGTACCGAATTGAAATTTGGACGCTATAAATCTCTGATTCATATTCATCAACCATCTAAATTTCATCACATAAAGGGTTCCTGATGGGGAGGTATACCTTCCATACAAACCACCATTTAAATTAATGTTCTTAATGGAAAATTTTTTGTTTTTTTGACGTATCAAACTGAAATTTGGACACTATAAATTTCTTGTCAATATATATCAAGCATGTTAATTTCATTATTTTAGGGATACCAGGTGGATGGGGGTACCTTCCATACAAACAATTATTAAAATTGATGTTCGTATAGTATTAGGAAAATTTTTTTGTTTTTTGACTTATAGAACTGAACTTAAAACACTATAAATTTCTGATCCATATATATCAACCATTTAAATTTCCAGATGTTAATGGAACCAGAAGGGGAAATGTTACTCCCATACAAACCATTATTTAAATTAATGTTCTTATAGTATTGGGACAATTTTTTTTGTTTTTGACTAATGGAACTGAGCTTAAAACAGTTTAAATTTTTGGTCCATATTTATCAACCATGAAAATTTCAATATGTTATGGGTACCAGGTGGGGAGGGGCACCTCTCATACAAACCACCATTTAAATTAATGTTTTTATTAGGAAAAGTTTTTTTTTTTGACGTATTGAACTAAACTTAAAACATTAATCTCTGATCCATATTCATCAATCATGGTAATTTCAAGATATAATAGGTACCAGGGTGGGAAGGGTACCACCCACACAAACCCGCATTTAAATTAATGTTCTTATTTGGAAAATTTGTTTGTTTTTTTGGTGTATCAATATGTTATGGGTAGCAGGTGGATAGGGGTACCTCCCATACAAACACCCATTTAAATTGATGTTCTTATTTGGAAAAGTTTTTTTTTTGACGTATCGAACTGAAATTGGAACACAATAAATTTCCGATCCATATTCATCAACCATGTAAATTTTATGATCTAAAGGGTACCTGGTGGGGAGGGGTCTCTCCAACACAAAGCCCAATTTAAATTAATAATCTTATTTGTAATTTTTTGACGTATCAAACTGAAATTTGGACACTATTAATTTCTTGTCCATATATATCAAGCATGTTAATTTCAATATGTTAGGGATACCAAGTGGATAGGGGTACATCCCATACAAACAATAATTAAAATTGATGTTCGTATTGTATTAGGAAAATTTTTTTGTTTTTTGACTTATAGAACTGAACTTAAAAAAATTTAAATTTCTGATCCATATTTATCAAGCATGTTAATTTCAATATGTTAGGGATACCAGGTGGATAGGGGTACCTCCCATACAAACAATTATTTAAATTGATGTTCGTATATTGACTTATAGAACTGAACTTAAAACACTTTAAATTTCTGGTCCATATTTATCAACCATGAAAATTTCAATATGTTATGGGTACCAGGTGGGGAGGGGCACCTCTAATACAAACCACCATTTAAATGAATGTTCTTAGTTGGAAAAGTTCTTTTTTTGTGACGTATGAACTGAACTTAAAACACTATAAATCTCTAATCCATATTCATCAAACATGGTAATTTCATGATATAATGGTAGGGGAGGGGTACCACCCACACAAACCCGCATTTAAATTAATAATCTTATTTGTAATTTTTTTTTGTTTTTTGACGTATCAAACTGAAATTTGGACACTATAAATTTCTTGTCAATATATATCAAGCATATTAATTTCAATATTTTAGGGATACCATGTGGATAGGGGTACCTCCCATACAAACAATTATTTAAGGGGACCATATAGTCTCAGGTGTCGTTTTGCAAAGGTTTACAAAAAATTCAATTACACAAAAAGTATGAGAGGTATCAATATGCAGTTTTTTTTATTTGAAAGATAATTAATGAAATCAAATTAAAAAATATTTTTCGTTGTTGTTGTTGTATCGGTTGTTGTTGTAATTCGTTCTAATGAAAAAGTAGAAATGGAGTTATGTTAAGAATTTATGTGGTTATCGCGTATACTAGGATATTTGGGATAGGTCACTACATAGTGGAGTAAGAGGGTGTCAAAGTCAAAATTTCGAAAATCTACCTTTTTTGACCCCTTTTTTTGGTCCTAGGTCCTTTATTTTTTGACCGCTCCAAAATATCCTAGTATACGCCAGAATGGTTGGTATTAGGAGTAATTTAAAAAAAGAAGATTGAAAATCGGTCTACATTTACTGAAGTTATCCTCCCAACCAGTTTGAAAAAATTGGTTTCGAGATAATCGCGTTTAAAGTTTAAACAACTTTTTTCAATCAAATAAAAATTCTTTTTAATAGATTTCAAGCATTCATTCGTTGCATTGGGATGTTAGCTTTCACCTAAAAAAAGAATTATCAAAATCGGCTAAGTAGTTCTCGAGAAATTTAGGTCAAAGTCCGTGAAAACGGGGTAAAAACAAAAAACGTATGAAAACCGAAAAATTTAATTTCGCAACATTTTTATATTTTTAGAGAAAAACTAATATATATATAACAACTTTTTTCGAGGTTTTTAATGTTTTTTTTATTCAGAAACAACAGTTAATTTAGAAAGAAATTAGAAGTTTTTTTTCGAAAATATAAATGATGTGATTTTATGCCCGACCTACCTGAACAAAAAAAATCTTAAAAAAAAACCATATGTTCTTTTGACTTGAAATTTTCAGGGGATGTTTTTAACACCATAACACACAATTTAAGCAAAAAACAAATATCAAAAAAAAAATTTTTGCGAACCTATATGGTTCCCTTAAATTGATGTTCGTATAGTCTTAGGAAAATTTTTTTGTTTTTTGACTTATAGAACTGAACTTAAAAAAATTTAAATTTCTGGTCCATATTTATCAAGCATGTTAATTTCAATATGTTAGCGATACCAGGTAGATAGGGGCACCTCCCATACAAACAATTATTAAAATTGATGTTCGTATAGTATTAGGAAAATTTTTTTGTTTTTTGACTTATAGAACTGAACTTAAAACACTATAAATTTCTGATCCATATATATCAACCATTTAAATTTCCTGATGTTAATGGAACCAGAAGGGGAAATGTTACTCCCATACAAACCATTATTTAAATTAATGTTCTTATATTATTAGGACAATTTTTTTGTGTTTTTGACTTATGGAACTGAACTTAAAACAGTTTAAATTTCTGGTCCATATTTATCAACCATGAAAATTTCAATATGTTATGGGTACCAGATGGGGAGGGGCACCTCTCATACAAACCACCATTTAAATTAATGTTTTTATTAGGAAAAGTTTTTTTTTTGACGTATTAAACTAAACTTAAAACACTATTAATCTCTGATCCATATTCATCAATCATGGTAATTTCAAGATATAATAGGTACCAGGGTGGGAAGGGTACCACCCACACAAACCCGCATTTAAATTAATGTTCTTATTTGGAAAATTTGTTTGTTTTTTTGATGTATCAATATGTTATGGGTAGCAGGTGGATAGGGGTACCTCCCATACAAACACACATTTAAATTAATGTTCTTATTTGGAAAAGTTTTTTTTTTGACGTATCGAACTGAAATTGGAACAAAATAAATTTCCGATCCATATTCATCAACCATGTCAATTTCATTATCTAAAGGGTACCAGGTGGGGATGGGTAACTCCCATACAAACCACTATTTAAATTAATGTTCTAATTTAGAAATTTTTTTTTTTTTTGACGTATCGCACTGAAATTTGAACACTATAAATTTCTGATTCATATTCATCAACCATGTAAATTTCATGATCTAAAGGGTACCAGATGGGGAGCGGTACCTCCCGAACAAACCCTCATATAAATTAATGTTTTTATTAGCAAAAGTTGTTTGTATTTGGACGTACCGAACTGAAATTTGGACGCTATAAATCTCTGATTCATATTCATCAACCATCTAAATTTCATCACATAAAGGGTTCCTGATGGGGAGGTATACCTCCCATACAAACCACCTTCTAAATTTATGTTCTTGTTAGCAAAAGTTTTTTTTTTTTACGTATTGAACTAAACTTAAAACACTATTAATCTCTGATCCATATTCATCAAACATGGTAATTTCAAGATATAATGGGTACCAGGGTGGGAAGGGTACCACCCACACAAACCCGCATTTAAATTAATGTTCTTATTTGGAAAATTTGTTTGTTTTTTTGATGTATCAATATGTTATGGGTAGCAGGTGGATAGGGGTACCTCCCATACAAACAATTATTTAAATTGATGTTCGTATAGTCTTAGGAACATTTTTTTGTTTTTTGACTTATAGAACTGAACTTAAAACACTATAAATTTCTGATCCATATATATCAACCATTTAAATTTCCTGATGTTAATGGAACCAGAAGGGGAAATGTTACTCCCATACAAACCATTATTTAAATTAATGTTCTTATAGTATTGGGACAATTTTTTTTGTTTTTGACTTATGGAACTGAGCTTAAAACACTATAAATTTCTGGTCCATATATATCAACCATGAAAATTTCAATATGTTATGGGTACCAGGTGGGGAGGGGCACCTCTCATACAAACCACCATTTAAATGAATGTTCTTATAGTATTTGGAAATTTTTTTTGTTTTTTGACTTATAGAACTGAACTTAAAACACTATAAATCTCTAATCCATATTCATCAAACATGGTAATTTCATGATATAATGGTAGGGGAGGGGTACCACCCACACAAACCCGCATTTAAATTAATGTACTTAGTTGGAAAACTTGTTTGTTTTTTTGACGAATCAATATGTTATGGGTAGCAGGTGGATAGGGGTACCTCCCATACAAACACCCATTTAAATTAATGTTCTTAATGGAAAATTTTTTTTTTTTTGAAGTATCAAACTGAAATTTGGACACTATAAATTTCTGATCCATATTCATCAACCATGTAATTTTCATGATCTAACGGGTACCAGATGGGGAGGGGTACCTCTAACACAAACCCCAATTTAAATTAATAATCTTATTTGTAATTTTTTTTGTTTTTTGACGTATCAAACTGAAATTTGAACACTATAAATTTCTTGTAAATGTATATGAAGCATGTTAATTTCAATATGTTAGGGATACCAGGTGGATAGGGGTACCTCCCATACAAACCATTATTTAAATTGATGTTCGTATAGTATTAGGAAATTTTTTTGTTTTTTGACTTATAGAACTGAACTTAAAAAAATTTAAATTTCTGGTCCATATTTATCAACCATTAAATTTCAATATGTTATAGGTACCAAGTGGGGAGGGGCACCTCTACACAAACCACCATTCAAATTAATGTTCTTATTTGGAAAAGTTTTTTTGTTTTTTGACTTATAGAACTGAACTTAAAACACTATAAATCTCTGATCCATATTCATCAAACATGGTAATTTCATGATATAATGGGTACCAGGTGGGGAGGGGTACCACCCACACAAGCCCGCATTTAAATTAATATTCCTATTTGGAAAACTTGTTTGTTTTTTTGACGCATCAATATGTTATGGGTAGCAGGTGGATAGGGGTACCTCCCATACAAACACCCATTTAAATTAATGTTCTTATTTGGAAAAGTTTTTTTTTTTTTGACGTATGGAACTGAAATTGGAACACTATAAATTTCCGATCCATATTCATGAACCATGTCAATTTCATTATCTAAAGGGTACCAGGTGGGGATGGATAACTCCCATACAAACCACCATTTAAATTAATGTTCTAATTTAGAAAATTTTTTTTGTTTTTGACGTATCTCACTGAAATTTGAACGCTATAAATTTCTGATCCATATTCATCAACCATGTAAATTTCATGATCTAAAGGGTACCAGGTGGGGAGGGGTAGCTCCAACACAAACCCCAATTTAAATTAATAATCTCATTTGTAATTTTTTTTTGTTTTTTGACGTATCAAACTGAAATTTGGACACTATAAATTTTTTGTCCAAATTTATCAAGCATGTTAATTTCAATTTGTTAGGGGTACCAGGTGGATAGGGGTACCTCCCATACAAACCATTATTTAAATTGATGTTCTTATAGTATAAGGACAATTTTTTTTGTTTTTTGACTTATAGAACTGAACTAAAAACAGTTTAAATTTCTGGTCCATATTTATCAACCATGAAAATTTCAATATGTTATGGGTGCCAGGTGGGGAGGGGCACCTCTCATATAAACCACCATTAAAATTAATGTTCTTATTTGGAAAAGTTTTTTTTTTGTTTTGACGTATCGAACTGAACTTAAAACACTATAAATCTCTGATCCATATTCATCAAACATGGTCATTTCATGATAAAATTGTTATCAGGTGGGGAGGGGTACCACCCACACAAGCCCGCATTTAAATTAATGTTCTTATTTAGAAAACTTGTTTGTTGTTTTGAAGTATCAGTATGTTATGGGTAGCAGGTGCATAGGGGTACCTCCCATACAAACACCCTTTTAAATTAATGTTTTTATTAGGAAAAGTTTTTTTGTTTTTTGGCTTATCGAACTGAACTTAAAACACTATAAATTTCTGATCCATATATAAATTAAGTATTTTATTATAAAATCTTTATTTATTCGACACTATGTGTCTTACATGAGTTCTGATTTGAGACTCCCTAAAATATAACTTCAACATCAATATAAGTATAATAATTATAAGAAGAGTAAAACAAAGTTAAAAGAAGAGAGAGTATAAGCTAGATAACAAAGGAGAGCCTTAACTTCTCCCTCCTAATTGTCAATCGTCCCCGATTGAATATTTAGTCAACCCAACTAATTCCTGATATGACTCTTATGAACCACCTTCCCCGACTCTGTTACAATCGTCGAATGCCTATTAACCTTTACTATTTCCCCCTTATAACGCTTAGATAATTTAGTTCCTAATCTTTTATTCTGTCTAACAAAAACTTGCTGCCCTGGTTGATAATCTTTCGGCTCCGATCTTTCCCTATTATGATATGCTATGTCCCTTTGCTGCCTATCCAAAAGTCTCTGGAAATTATTTTCCCTAGACCTTTCATAATCATCGGGTCCAAAAGTTGCTACCCTACCAAAAAACAAATCCACAGGTCTTTTGTTCGTCATAGAGTGTATCGAATGAATATATTCATTTACTGAGAATTCAAGTAATTCACCAAAATCTTTTAATGGATACTCTTCTTTTAAACACCTCATTATTTCCGAAAGAGGTGAGTGAAAACGCTCCACCTGACCATTGACCTCACTTTTATAAGGTGGTGTTGTAAAAATTTTAATTTTTAAGTCATTTTCAATCATAAATCGAGTCGCTTGAGAGTTAAATGCCTTCTCATTGTCGAACACAACAGATTTTGGTACGCCAAAATAAAAAAGAATTTCTCTTAACGGTTTTCTAACATCCTCAACACTTTTGCCATCAATTCTCCTAACGACTGCATACTTAGTGAACTTGTCTATTGCCGTAAGTACTTTATAACCATTAGTTGCAAAAGTATCTACATGCAGAGTATGTCCTGGGAAAGTTGGCATTGGGGTTATACCCAACTGTTGCTCATTCGGGTGCCTCTCATACTTATTTTTTTTACAGATTCTGCAATTCCTTACCATTTCTTTTATTTTCCTTGACATTGGGAATAGTAGTTATAGTTTAATAATAGTTTTCCAAAATCTGAAGTCTATTCTCCCTATCACTCCTGTGAGCCCTTCTATGCGTTTCGACAATAATTTTTCCTTGCTCCTCTCTTGTAATAATATCCGACACAAAAATTTGGGAAAATCGAACCTTATAATTATGGAAATAATCTTGAAAAATTGACTGAATTTCCATCTTAATGGGATCAGTGGTTTTAATGCAATTCAAAACCAATGGATTAAGGTATTGTTTTTAAATGTTAATGAGTTTACTTGGGGTTAATTCGGGTTCCGAAATTATGTGCCTATTGTATCCAGGGAAAATATTTCTAAACTGATAAAATGAATCCCCTACCTCAATGAACAATTGATTCCTAAACGAATTTATTGGAGCTTCAACTATCGGAATCAAGTGATTTGAAGGCTCGCCCGGACCTATTGTTGCTAATGAGTTAAGATTTGCAATCGGGGGTCGTGATAAAAAATCTGCAACCACATTCGTATTACCGGGTTTATATACTAATTCATGATTGTACTCCTCTAATATTGCCTTCCATCTCTTCATCTTCACATTAGTATTTCTACTACTCAAAGCAAAAGTCAAAGGCTGGTGGTCTGTAAATATTCTGACTTTCTTTGATCCGTACAAAAACCATCGCAACTATTGCAGCGCCCAAATTATAGCCAACATCTCCTTTTCATTCACCGCATAGTTTTCCTCCGTTCTACTCAACGTTCTTGAAAGGAAACAAATCAGTCTACCCTCTTGCGAAAGAACAGCTGCCAACGCAAAATTGGATGCATCTGTTGTGAGCTCAAAGGTTTTCTCAAAATCTGGATAATGAAGCATCACATCATCTGACACCAAGCATTTTTTATCTGTTTAAAAGCCCGAATCTGCCCCTCTGTTAAATTTAACTTAGCCCTTTTAGACTCGTTCTTACGAATACTACCTAAACATCCCCTAAGTATCTCCGTTAAAGGTTTAACTATTTCTGCGTATGCTTTTATAAACCTACGATAGTACCCCGACATTCCCAAAAATGAACGCAAATCATGGACCCTTTTCGGACGAGGAAAATTTAGTATGGCTTCCATTTTTTTAGGATTTGCACTAATACCATTTTGCCCTTCTATGATACCAAGAAAATCAGTTTCCTCCTTGATAAACTCACATTTATCAATTTGAATCTTAAAATTTGCTTTCTCTAAAGTATCAAAAATAATCTTCAAACTATCGAAATGCTCCTCTTTACTCTTACTAAAAATAATTATGTCGTCAATATAGACGTAACAACGTACTCCGATCTGCTCCCGTAGAACATCATCCATAATTCGTTGGAAAATTGCAGGTGCATTTCTTAAGCCGAATGGCAGTCGAGTAAACTCGAATTTTCCATTTGCAATGGAAAAAGCAGTTTTCTCTATATCTGCTTCATATAAAGCAATCTGGTGAAACCCACTTTTGAGATCTATTGTCGAAAAATATCTAT